>JAKELH010000069.1:0-251077 GCA_021525015.1 Lactarius pseudohatsudake | reverse complement strand
ACGAAGTTTCGCGCCGCGCCGACGCGTGCGCAACCGTTTGCGACCACTCGTGATCGACCGACCTCGCTCCCTCTCCCGACATCGCCGCACTCGCGCGCGGCTCTAGTCCTTCGACACCAACGCGCCCGCAACCGCCGCGAATCCGCATACGACCGCTCGCGCCCCGCGGAGGCCTGCACGACACCTCACAACGCTTCACACCCCCTAGACCCTGCGCAACTCTGACTGTTTCCCAACGCTTAGGGACAGTTTAGTGTATCAGCGTGCGGAGCGACCTCCATCAGCAATCCCTGGGTTGCGCAAAAAATCCTTGTAGAGACTTGGTAGACACTGTAGACACTGTAGCAACTGTAGATGGTTGTAGACTTTTGTAGTAGGCTGGTAGAGACTGGGTAGTAAACTGGTAGAGACTGTAGATGTTTGTAGACACCATAGTTGCTGGTAGTTGCTGGTAGTTGCTGGTAGTTGCTGGTAGTAGATGGTAGTTGCTGGTAGTTGCTGGTAGTTGCTGGTAGTAGATGGTAGTTGCTGGTAGTTGCTGGTAGTAGATGGTAGTTGCTGGTAGTAGATGGTAGAGACTTGGTAGCATTGTAGCAAACCCTGGAATTTAAGCTACCAGATCAGCAATCCTTGGACCTCTACTATAGTTCTACAGTAGTTCTACAGTAGTTCTACAGTAGTGCTCATAGAGCCATAGCGACCCATAGGTGGTGGTAGCAACGTTTATGTTCTATGTAGTACTACCATAGTTCTACTGTAGTACCCAGGCCTGCTACCATAGTGCTACTGTACCCAGGCCTACTACTGGAGTGCTACTGTACCCAGGCCTACTACTGGAGTGCTACTGTACCCAGGCCTACTACTGTAGTGCTACTGTACTCAGGCCTACTACTGTAGCGCTACTGTACTCAGGCCTACTACTGTAGCGCTACTGTACTCAGTCCTACTACTGTAGTGTTACTGTACTCAGGCCTACTACTGTAGTGCTACTGTAGTACCCAGGTCTACTACTGTAGTGCTACTGTACTCAGGCCTACTACTGTAGCGCTACTGTACTCAGTCCTACTACTGTAGCGCTACTGTACTCAGTCCTACTACTGTAGCGCTACTGTACTCAGTCCTACTACTGTAGCACTACTGTACTCAGTCCTACTACTGTAGTGTTACTGTACTCAGGCCTACTACTGTAGTGCTACTGTAGTACCCAGGTCTACTACTGTAGTGCTACTGTACCCAGGTCTACTACTGTAGTGCTACTGTACTCAGGTCTACTATTGTAGCGCTACTGTACTCAGTCCTACTACTGTAGTACTACTGTAGACTCTGTAGTGCTACTGTAGTGCTGCTGTAGTGCTACTGTAGTGCTACTGTATCTAGGCCTACTACTGTAGTTCTTCTATACCCAGGCCCAGTACTACTGTAGAACTTACCATAGTTCTACTAGGCCATGATGTCATAGGCCTAGGTTCTTCCATAGTGTGTCCCTGCCAGTGGCACTTAGTGCAAGTGCAACGAGGTTATGTAAGACGTCGCACGTGAGTGCGCGTGCCGAGACGTTGAGAAATAGATGAAGTCGAGATTTATCGAGGGATTCAAAGCTTAGAGGAATTCGGACGGATTTCGAGAACAACGATAATGACATTGAGTCCAAGCACCATACATTTTATACTAAGACCAGTAGCAGAATTTGTATAGTAAGAGTCAGTCAGAATCACGGGGGATCAAAGAGAGTATGAACGCGTCGTCAAGATGCAAGGTCAAGTGGTAAGGATCGAGGTGTAAGGTCGTAACGACAAGGCATGTGAATAGTATGTAACAAAGACCGAGGCTGGAAACGAAGGTGATGGGAAGGAATTGAGGTGGCGAGGTGTGGAATGGTATAAGGTGTCGCCCTTGTGACGTCGGGCTCGGCGTGCTCGTGCTTGATTGGGAAACACATCCTGAAGTTGATGGTTATGAGTCTATGTGGTAATTGAGGCAAACGGGGAATGAGAATAGACCGCTAGGGCCCAAGTCCAAAGATTAGAGCTGTGGGCCACCGGCTCGATCCGGTCCTGCCGAGATCCTAGTGCTGGCAGCTCCCCTGCAAGTCGGGCTCACAGCGCAGTTCAGCAGCACTAAGCCTACTGCTGCTGGCTGTCTTTTTGGGCTGCTTGGAGTCACCACTAGAATCGATGTGACGAGTTGATTAGGTAACATGTCACTTGGAAGTGCGCACGCGAGAAGAAGTCAAGAGTTATCGAGTTGAATTTGGGTTTGCAAGGAGCAAGAGAGAATTTGGGCGGACGGGTTTTTTGGAGGACACAAATCAGATAGATTGTTTGAGTCCAGACACTGTACATTATATACTAAAACCAGTAGCATAGTCTGTACAGTAAACATCAGCGAGAATCATGAGGCATCAGGCAATATACAAACATGTCGTCAAGACACAGAGTCACAGGGTATGAGTCGAGGCATATAACCATAACAACAGGTCATAGGTATGAGACAAAAAAGGGATCGAGGCAGGAAACATGGTGGATGGTGAGAAATTGAGGTGATGAGAATGGTGCAGTGTGGTGCTCGGGCCTCATGATCTCAGGCTCGGCGAGCTTATGCTTGATCTGGGGCATGTCCTATGGTCACTAGAGAAATGTACAGAGGTGAGAAGGGAAAGGGGGTGGTATAGTAATGGGGGCGCAAAGCCCCAGGATGTCCAAAGATTATCCCAGTCTGTTCATCCTACCAGAGTTGCGTGGTGCGCTGCTGGTCATCAGAGTGCTGGCCCAAGATTGTCCGGACGGGATCCCAGTGCACTTCAGCATCCACCATGTCCAGCAGTCTCTCCAGGCCATACTGCAGGTGCTCAGCAGTCTTGGTGGTTGGGTTTTGTAAATTTGTAACAGGGATAATGTTATGGCAGCTCAGAGCTGGCATTTCTATTTTTTGAAATAAAATAGCTAAAACTATGAAAATATTTAGGGACCTGTATTTTGAAGAAAGCTGAGGGACCCTCTGCCAACCTTAAGTGATCCGATCAACCATTCCTAAGTTATTTGACATTAGCTGAAGGGTATTAGCTGACACCTTTCAGCTAATGCCAAATAGCTCAGGAACAGTTGATTGGATCGCTTAGAGTTGGCAAAGGAACTCTTGGCTTTTGAGACTTTCTACCTCCCCAAATATCTTCATATTTTTAGCTATTTTATTTCTTCAGATCCTAACAATACCAGTTTGAGCTGCTATAGCACTAGTCACTGAGCTGTTCAAATAAGTTGGAAACTACTGATCAGATCACTTAGGGTTGGCAGAGGACCCCTTGGCTCCTGATCTGGTCTAACTCCATAAATATTTTCAAAATTTTATCTATTTTATTTCCTGAGATATCAGAACATTGGCTCAGCCCTGGCAGCAACACTAGATTGACTTAGAAAAAAAATGGTGTGGACCACGGGCGACTTCCGGGCGGAAGTTTAATTTGTGGCGTGGGGAAGTGCGCCACTTGTTCGAAATTCGAACTCGAACCCACCCTTCTTCCCCTTCCTTCCTCCCATCCCTCATACGTCGCCTTCAAGTTGCACTCATCTTCACAATCTCGCAGCCAAAGCTGAGTAAAAAAATTTTATATCCTTTACCTCTGATCGGGCGGTCGCAGGACAGAGGCAGCCATGTCATCAGACCACCTCGGCGCCCCCACCTCACCCATATGCACGCAATTTAAAACCCACTGCCGCCGTCTCGCGGCTCTTGTTCTAAGGTAAGCTGTTTTTTCTTTTTATTTCTCATCCTCACTTTCCACCCAGGCGCAGCAACTCCGTCGTCACCTCAAAACCGCCGCACCCGCACCTGCCACCTCACCACCCCTTAAGACCCCGCCGTCTCGACGCGGCCGTCGTCCGCACCTCGACGTCGCTACGCTGCCGCCGCTTCGACACGGCTGCCACCCCCGCCTCCACCCAGCGACTCAGCGGTCGCCACGACGCGGCCGTCTCGTCACGACCCCTACCACCGCCTCGACCGCCTCGTCACGACCGCTATCACTACCTCGACCGTCACAATGCCGCCGCCGCCGCTACCTCGACAGCGCTAACCCCGCCCCGCCCCAACACAACGCCATTCCCACTCGTCACCACCTCGTCTGCGCCGCCACCCACCTCGGCGACGTCAACCGGCACCCCGGCCCCACCTCGACAGGCACGCGACGGCGCCACGTACACTGGCGCCGTCTCGACTCGGCCGCTACTGCCACGTCGGCGCCGCTCAGATAAGTTCTCTATTTTTTCTTATTTTTTTCTTTCTCATCTCAACTGGTACAGGACTCTGCCATCGCCGCTGCCCCGACTTGGTCGCCACTGCCACTCCGATCCGCTAGGACCCCACCGACACCACACGCCTCAACCACGCCCACCGGCGCCGTCCCGACTCGGCCGTCACTGCCACGCCCTGCGCCCACCCTGTCACCACACGCCGGCCCGCCACGCACGCCCCGCCACGGCGCCACTGCCACCTCAACACTATTGCCACTCCACCACCCTGTCGCTGCGGCATCTGGCTCCCATAGTGTATTGTTGTATTTGTAGTTGTGTATACTCATAAATATATATATTTAACCTTTATTCTGCATGAATATTGTCTGACTGAGAACTGAGTATGAAATTATGGTAGACTACAGTAAGGCTATGGTAGTAGGCCTGGTACTACAGTAGAACTACAGTAGCAGGCCTGGTACTACAGTAGAACTATGGTAGTAGGCCTTGTACTACAGTAGAACTACAGTAGCAGGCCTGGTACTACAGTAGAACTATGGTAGTAGGCCTGGTACTACAGTAGAACTACAGTAGAACTACATACAACATAAACGTTGCTATGCTGCTACAGATGCTATGGAGCTACTGTAGCGCTACTGTAGCACTACATAGAGGATCATGGATTGCTGATGTCACGGCTCTCAGCGAGCACCAAACTGGCCCCAAGACTGCACGCTTGCATGTTCCTGTTGACAAACAGGACAGCAATTTTAAAGGATGGGTGGGGAGGATAGAGGCCCGGCGCGTCTTAACGCCAGCTCAGGTGACTTGAAGGTACACATACTCCCGTCCAACGTGATCTCATCTTTCTCATACCTTCTTTTGTTCCAGATGCACGGCCGTTAGAGTATATCATATGTATGTAATACCCGAACGTGTGTGCCAGGCTGCCAGCTGAGCCATTCGATTCGATGACTAGCGACTTGTAGTTCCAACTTTTGGGTAGATTTAACAACATATTATGATTACAGTGGACCTAATAGGTGGACCAAAGCACGTGGACACTATAATTTTATAAAACAATGCACAGCACAGGCAAATCGACTTGCGCAAATCGCCAAGCCATCGGGCACCACCTAAAAAGGAAGTGATGCAAACTGTAGCGCTCCGCTCCGCTCACTCATCCCGCTCACCCATCTTTGTTCAAGTACGTCACCTGTCACATAATGATCTGCCATCAATTCCATCATTGATGGGCCACCCGACGGGCAGAACCCCTCATGACTCATGGGCCAACCGACATCGGCCGATGCACCAGATTTTTCCGGAATTGATGGGCCACCCGATGTCGGTTCGGAGTATTTTTGTCCCAGAGCAATATCTGTGCATGAAAAACAAGTAGGAAGATAAAACACCTGAAACACATTCCAATAAGACTGGTAAGTGGATGGGGCACCCAAATCCCAGTCCATGGAACATAGGATGTAGAATATAAACCCCCAGCTGCAGGGGAACTGCCAAAGGGATGGAACATTGAGTTTCCGTCCATGGAAAACAAGTGAAGAGGTAAAACACCCGAAACACATTCCAATGGGACTGGTAAGGGTATGGAAGACAAAATCCCAGTCTATGGAAGGTAGGATGTAAGATATACATCCCCAGGTGCAGGGGAAGTTGGGGAACTGCCAGAGGGACGGAACATTGAGTTTCCGTCCGTGGAAATCAAGCAGAGAGGTAAAATACCTGAAGCACATTTCAATGGGACTTGGAAGGGTATGGAAGACCATATCCAAGTCCATGAAACACAGGATGTACAATCTACATCCCCAGGTGCAGGGGAACTGGCATGGGGACAGAAGATTGAGTTTCCATCCGTGGAACACACGCAGAGGCGAAACACCCGAAACACATTCCAATGGGACTGGGAAGGGTATGGAAGACCATAAACCAGTCCATGGAAGATAGGATGTAATATATGCATCCACAGGTGCAGGGGAACTGCCAGAGGGACGGAACATTGAGTTTCCGTCCATGGAACACAAGCAGAGAGGCGAAACACCCGAAACACATTCCAATGGGAATGGGAAGGGAATGGAAGACCAGATCCCAGTCCATGGAAGATAGGATGTAATATATACATCCACAGGTGCAGGGGAACTGCCAGAGGGACAGAACATTGAGTTTCCATCCGTGGAACACAAGCAGAGAGGTGAAACACCCAAAACACATTTCAATACGACTGGGAAGGGTATGGAAGACCACACACCAGTCCATGGAACATAGGATGTAATATATACACTGGCATCCCCAGGTGCAGGGGAATTGCCAGAGAGATGGAACATTGAGTTTCCATCTGTGGAACACAAGCAAAGAGCTACAAACCCCATAACACATTCCAATGGGACTGGGAAGGGTATGGAAGACCATATCCCAGTCCATGGAAGGTTGGATGTAAAATAAACATCCCCAAGTGCAGGTGAACTGGCATGGGGACGGAACATTGAGTTTCCGTCCGTGGAACACAAGTGGACAGGTAACACACCCGAAACATATGATAATGGGACTGGGAAGGGTATGGAAGACCACACACCAGTCCATGGAACATAGGATGTAATATATAACTTCCAGGTGCAGGGGAACTGCCAGAGGGATGGAACATTGAGTTTCCATCCGTGGAACACAAGCAGAGAGGTGCAACACCCAAAACACATTCCAATGGGACTGGGAAGGGTATGGGAGGCAAAGTCTCAGTCTATAGAACATAGGATGTATAATATACATCCCCAGGTGTAGGGGAAGTTGGTGAACTGCCAGAGGAATGGAACATTGAGTTTCCATCCGTGGAACACAAGTAGAGAGGTACAACACCTGGGACACATTCCAATGGGACTGGAAAGGGTATGGAAGACCAAATACCAGTCCATGGAACATAGGATGTAATAGATACATCCCCAGGTGCAGGGGAACTGCCAAAGGGACAAAAGATTGAGTTTCCATCCATGGAAGCTGAGAGGTATATCACCCAAAGCATATTCCATGATTCCAATGGGACTGGGAAGGGTATGGAACATCAGATCCCCGTGCATGGAACATCATTTCCCAAACATTGAAAAAGAATGCGGAAGTTCACAACTTCCGCATTTTTTCCAGATCTTGGGAAATGATGTTCCATACCCCATCCTATTTCCATGAGCCATGTATAGTTCACTTCCCATTTGTATTCTTGGTCTATGGAAGTGATTTGCATCCCCCAAAGTTCACAAACCCAAAAAACGCGGAAGTTGTGTGAACTTCTGCGTTTTTTTCCAGATCTTGGGAAATGATGTTCCATACCCAATCCTATTTCCATGAGCCATGTATAGTTCACTTCCCATTTGTATTCTGGGTCTATGGAAGTGATTTGCATCCCCCAAAGTCCACAAACCCAAAAAACGCGGAAGTTGTGCAAACTTCCGTGTTTTTTCCAGATCTTGGGAAATGATGTTCCATACCCAATCCTATTTCCGTTAGCCATGTAAAGTTCACTTCCCATTTGTATTGTGGGTCTATGGAAGTGATTTGCATCACCCAAAGGTGATTCCATCTATCTAAACAAACACAGAAGTTCACAAACCCAAAAAAAACACGGAAGTTGTGTGAACTTCCACATGTTTTCCAGATCTTGGGAAATGATGTTCCACACCCCATCCTATTTCCATGAGCCATGTATAGTTCACTTCCCATTTGTATTCTGGATCTATGGAAGTGATTTGCATCCCCCAAAGTTGACAAACCCAAAAAATGCGGAAGTTGTGTGAACTTCCGTGTTTTTTCCAGATCTTGGGAAATGATGTTCCATACCCCATCCTATTTTCATTAGCCATGTAAGGTTCACTTTCCATTTGTATTCTGGGTCTATGGAAGTGATATGCATCCCCCAAAGTTCACAAACCCAAAAAACACAGAAGTTGTGTGAACTTCCGTGTTTTTTCCAGATCTTGGGAAATGATGTTCCAAACACATCCTATTTCCATGAGCCATGTATAGTTCACTGCCCATTTGTATTCTGGATCTATGGAAGTGATTTGCATCCCCCAAAGTTCACAAACCCAAAAAACGCGGAAGTTGTGTGAACTTCCGCGTTTTTTCCAGATCTTGGGAAATGATGTTCCAAACACATCCTATTTCCATGAGCCATGTATAGTTCACTTCCCATTTGAATTCTGGGTCTATGGAAGTGATTTGCATCCCCCAAAGTTGACCAACCCAAAAAACGCGGAAGTTGTGTGAACTTCCGTGTTTTTTCCAGATCTTGGGAAATGATGTTCCATACCCCATCCTATTTCCATTAGCCATGTAAGGTTCACTTTCCATTTGTATTCTGGGTCTATGGAAGTGATTTGCATCCCCCAAAGTTCACAAACCCAAAAAATGCGGAAGTTGTGTGAACTTCCGTGTTTTTTCCAGATCTTGGGAAATGATGTTCCATACCCAATCCTATTTCCATTAGCCATGTATAGTTCACTTCCCATTTGAATTCTGGGTCTATGGAAGTGATTTGCATCCCCCAAAGTTCACAAACCCAAAAAACGCGGAAGTTGTGTGAACTTCCGTGTTTTTTTCCAGATCTTGGGAAATGATGTTCCAAACACATCCTATTTCCATGAGCCATGTATAGTTCACTGCCCATTTGTATTCTGGATCTATGGAAGTGATTTGCATCCTCCAAAGTTCACAAACCCAAAAAACGCGGAAGTTGTGTGAACTTCCGCGTTTTTTCCAGATCTTGGGAAATGATGTTCCATACCCCATCCTATTTCCATTAGCCATGTATAGTTCACTTCCCATTTGTATTCTGGGTCTATGGAAGTGATTTGCATCCCCCAAAGTTCACAAACCCAAAAAACACAGAAGTTGTGTGAACTTTCGTGTTTTTTCCAGATCTTGGGAAATGATGTTCCATACCCCATCCTATTTCCATTAGCCATGTAAGGTTCACTTTCCATTTGTATTCTGGGTCTATGGAAGTGATTTGCATCCCCCAAAGTTCACAAACCCAAAAAACGCGGAAGTTGTGTGAACTTCCGTGTTCTTTCCAGATGTTGGGAAATGATGTTCCAAACACATCCTACTTCCATTAGCCATGTATAGTTCACTTCCCATTTGTATTCTGGGTCTATGGAAGTGATTTGCATCCCCCAAAGTTCACAAACGCAAAAAACGCGGAAGTTGTGTGAACTTCCACGTGTTTTCCAGATCTTGGGATATGATGTTCCATACCCCATCCTATTTCCATTAGCTATGTATAGTTCACTTCCCATTTGTATTCTGGGTCTATGGAAGTGATTTGCGTTACCCAAAGGTGTTTCAATCTATCTGAACAAATGTGGAAGTTCACAAGCCCAAAAAACGCGGAAGTTGTGAACTTCCACGTCTTTTCCAGATCTTGGGAAATGATGTTCCATCCACATCCTCTTTCCATTAGCCATGTATAGTTCACGTCCCATTTGTATTCTGAGTCTCTGGAAGTGATTTGCATCCCCCACAGGTGTGTCCATCTATCAGATGTTGGGTCTGCCAAACACAAAAAACGCGGAAGTTGGCAGACTCAAAATCAGATAGATGGAAACACCTTTGGGGATGAAAATCACTTTCATAGACCCAGAATACAAATGGGATGTGAACTATACATGGCTAATGGAGAGAGGATGGGGTATGGAACATCATTTCCTAAGATCTGGAAAAAATGCGGAAGTTCACAACTTCCATGTTTTTTTGGTTTGTGAACTTCCATGTTTGTTCAGATAGATTGAAACACCTTTGTGGGACAGAAATCACTTCCATAGACCCAGAATACAAATGGGAAGTGAACTATGCATGGCTAATGGGAATAGGATGGGGTATGGAACATCATTTCCCAAGATCTGGGAAAAACGCGGAAGTTGTGAACTTCCGCATTTTTTGGGTTTGTGAACTTCCATGTTTGTTCAGATAGATGGAAACACCTTTGGGGGATACAAATTACTTCCGTAGACTGAGAATACAAATGGGAAGTGAACTATGCATGGCTAATGGGAATAGGATGGGGTATGGAACATCATTTCCCAGGATCTGGAAAAAACACGGAAGTTGTGAACTTCCATGTTTGTTCAGATAGATGGAAACACCTTTGTGGGACACAAATCACTTCCATAGACCCAGAATACAAAAGGGAAGTGAACTATATATGGCTAATGGAAATAGGATGGGGTATGGAATATCATTTCCCAAGATCTGGAAAAAACACGGAAGTTCACAACTTCCGCATTCTTTTGGGTTTGTGACCTTCTGCATTTTTTCTCAATGTTTGGGAAATGATGTTCCATGCACTGGGATCTAATGTTTCATACCCTTACTAGTCCCATTGCAATGTATTTTGGGTGATAGACTTCTCATTGTGTTTCACATGGATGGACACTCAATGTTCCGTCCCTTTGGCAGTTCACCAACTTCCCCTATAGCTGGGGATGTATATCTTACATCCTATGTTCCATGCACTTGGATCTGATGTTCCATACCCTTACCATTCCCATTGGAATCTGTTTCAGGTCGTTTACCTCTCACCTTCTTTTCCAAGGACGGAAACTCAATGTTCCGTCCCTTTGGCAGTTCCCCAACTTCCCCTGCAGCTGGGAATGTATATATTACATCCTGTCACCTATGGACTGGGATTTGGTGTCCCATACCCTTCTCAGTCCCCTTAGAATGTGCTTCAGGTGATATACATCTCAGCCAGTTTTCTATGGAAGGAAACTCAATGTTCCGTCCCTTTGGCTGTTCCCCGCAGACCCAAAATCAGATAGATGGAAACACCTTTGGGGATGAAAATCACTTCCAGAGACTCAGAATACAAATGGGAAGTGAACTATACATGGCTAATGGAAAGAGGATGTGGATGGAACATCATTTCCCAAGATCTGGAAAAGACGTGGAAGTTCACAACTTCCGCGTTTTTTGGGCTTGTGAACTTCCACATTTGTTCAGATAGATTGAAACACCTTTGGGTAACGCAAATCACTTCCATAGACCCAGAATACAAATGGGAAGTGAACTATACATAGCTAATGGAAATAGGATGGGGTATGGAACATCATTTCCTAAGATCTGGAAAAAACGCGGAAGTTCACACAACTTCCGCGTTTTTTGGGTTTGTGAACTTTGGGGGATGCAAATCACTTCCATATATCCAGAATACAAATGGGAAGTAAACTATACATGGCTCATGGAAATAGAATGGGGTGTGGAACATCATTTCCCAAGATCTGGAAAAAACGCGGAAGTTCACACAACTTCCGCGTTTTTTTGGGTTTGTGAACTTCTGTGTTTGTTTGGATAGATGGAATCACCTTTGGGGGATGCAAATCACTTCCATAGACCCACAATACAAATGGGAAGTGAACTATACATGGCTAATGGAAATAGGATGGGGTATGGAACATCATTTCCCAAGATCTGGAAAAAACACGGAAGTTCACACAACTTCCGTGTTTTTTGGGTTTGTCAACTTTGGGGGATGCAAATCACTTCCATAGACCCAGAATACAAATGGAAAGTGAACCTTACATGGCTAATGAAAATAGGATGGGTTTCGTCCATACATACTCTTCCCAGTCCCATTGGAATGTGTTTTGCATGTTGCACCTCTCTGCTTGTGTTCCACAGATGGAAACTCAATGTTCCGTCCCCCTGGCAGTTCCCCTGCACCTGGAAGTTTATATATTACATCCTATGTTCCATCCACTTGGATTTGGTCTTCCACACCCTTCCCAGTCCCATTGGAATGTGTTTCTGGTGTTGTACCTCTCTGCTTGTGTTCCACAGACGGAAACTCAATGTTCTGTCCCTCCAGCAGTTCCCCTGCACCTGGGGATGTATATATTACATACATTGTTCCATGCACTTGGATTTGGTCTTCCACACTCTTTCCAGTCCCATTTGAATGTATTTTGGGTGTTGCACCACTAGTGCATAGCGTGGGTAACCCATGGGTGACAAGACCTCTACCCGCACCCACACCCACCAAAAACCCGTACCCGGGCTCATGGGTATGGGTTCCCGCAGCCGCGGGTATGGGTACCGGCGGGTCGCGCGGGTACGGAAAACCCGCGCGGGTTGGCCCTGCGGGTCAGCACGTGACCTATGTCGTTTGAGCGACTCACAACAACCCTGCACGAAGGCAGCAGTGTTCATTCATACTAATTATACTACTTGAATACATTGCTACTACATTGCTATTAGTACTGCCCCCGCCGTCATCGCGTCACATCTGTCGCATCGTCGCCGTCGTTGCCGCCATTGCCGCAGCGTTGTCGCCGTTGTCGTAGCCGTTTTTGCCGTTGTCGTCGCCATTGTCACCGTCCTCGCCGTTGTTGTCGCCGTCCTCCTCGCCATTGTTGTCGTCGTCGTCGTTGCTGTTGTCGTCGCCACCGTGTCGTCGTGAGTCGGCAGAGTCGCTCAGATTTGCGGCGCTGCCTCGCCGTCACTCCTGCTGCGGCTGGGTGCTGCCGCCGTCGCGTTTGGGACTTGCGTTGGTGTGGCACCGGTGGTTGGTAGCGTGTTCGGGGCTGGCGAGGTTGGCCGGCCGTGTGTCTTGGTCGTGGTTGGCAGCATATGCACGCGGGGTTTGCCGTTGATGCTTGATCCTTCCCAGGCCGGGTGATGCCGGTTTGTCCTGTTCGCCTGGCTTAGTCACCCTATTACAGCACTTCCCTGACGCGCAGCCCCGAAACTACACGCGCTACCAACCGCCACCACCAGGGCCCTGCCACCGACAACAGCAAGACAACGACAACGACGACAATGACGAAGACAACAGCAATGGCGACAACAACGACAACGACAACGACAACGACAACGCACGACATGCAACATTGGCACAACGACTTGGACGGCCGCCACTGGCAACCGCCACCGCCACCGCCGACGCTGACGCCCTGCCATCGACACCGACAACAACAAGACGATATCAACAGCGACTCGGACAACGCGCCAGACAACGCGACACGGCGACTCGGACGCGACGGCGGGCTCTGTGACGGGCACCTTGACGGGCACTGGCATTCTCACGAAGACTGGTAGTAGTAACTAGCTATAGTAGTAGCTAGTATATGCACATGTCTATGTCTATGTAGTAAATAAATATAAATGTCATAGCGTACTCGAAAAAACCCGCGAAACCCACACAGTGGGTACGGGTCTGGCGCGGGTACCGTGTGACTGACCCGTACCCGTACCCGGTATGACGGGTAGCGCTTACCCGCACGGGTTTGTAAACCCATGCTATGCACTAAAGACATGAAGATAGGTCAATGGAATGGGCACCATGACGAGCCCATCCTCGTACACGCTCCCTCTGAAGACAAACTTGTTGGACCCGAGAACCTTGACTTTCCTCTGGCCATATTGCTGGGCGAGTTCTGTAGCAGTCCATAGATGTGGGGCTGGCTGCCCATCTCTCTTCCGCTTGCCGCCCGATTGAGAGATTCGGGGCACGAATACCACAATGACGTCCCACTGGTTTGACTCGGAGACGTTCGATTTGTAGACATATCCAACATTGTCGCGATATTGTCCAGCTATACAGTGCACCCATTGTCCGACCTCTATCCGAGCGGACGAATGGGGTCGGGAGGAGGGTATTCCAACGTACTCCGTTGGCGGAATGAGCCACGGTTGCTTGTCACGGACAGTAACCAAGCCATTCACTGCATGACGAGCTTCTGTGACGTCGAACGCCTCAATGAACACATATCCCGGTATAGAGGACAGAGCAAAGGCCAATGTGATGGCTGGTGGGTGGATTTCACGAGGCACAAGACACCGACGGCAAATTTGAAATACGACATCGGCTTCTTGTCCAAGCTGTCTATCAGGTGTTAGTATCTGCTTGCACATAATGCAGAATACGAACCTTCACCCTGACGGACCATATACTAGGATCGGTCGAGCGCGGCACTCGAAATGGCAGGGGGATGTCATCAATTGTCTTGTATGAGGACCGCATATTGTGCCCAGCTCTTGCTACGATTCTCACTGCTTCGTCTTCTAGGTCCTGTGCTTCTACGTTGGCACTAGCACGTGAGATGGTTTCCGTCTTGTCGTCCAGAACCTCCTCCTCATCGTCCAAGAGCTCACCTAAAAGATACACATAGACCGCGATGAACGATAGGTGTGTGTGGCTTACCGGGATCGTCCTCTCCCTCGTCCAGTTCCTCTTCATCCTCGCGCGCGACGATTGCTTCAATATCAAGGAAGTGGCGTACCTGTAGGTTAACAGATTAATAATATTTTTCCGAGACTCGTGTCAACAGACTTCGGACTCACAGAGAATTCAGACATTTTTCAACGTGCAGCACTGGAGGTACAGGTGCAACCAATGTTCAGCCATCAATTCCATCATTGATGGGCCACCCGACGGGCAGAACCCCTCATGACTCATGGGCCAACCGATGTCGGCCGATGTGCCAGATTTTTCCGGAATTCATGGGCCACCCGATGTTGGTTTGGAGTATTTTTGGTCCAGAGCAATTTCTGTCCATGAAAAACATGTAGGGAGATAAAACACCCGAAACAAGTTCCAATAAGACTGGTAAATGGATGAAACATCAAATCCCAATCCATGGAACATAGGATGTAAGATATACATCCCCAGGTGCAGGGGAACTGCCAGAGGGACGGAACATTGAGTTTCTGTGCAGGGAACACAAGCAGAGTGGTGCATAGTGCATAGCATGGGTTTACAAACCCGTGCGGGTAAGCGCTACCCGTCATACCGGGTACGGGTACGGGTCAGTCACACGGTACCCGCGCCAGACCCGTACCCACTGTGTGGGTTTCGCGGGTTTTTTCGAGTACGCTATGACATTTATATTTATTTACTACATAGACATAGACATGTGCATATACTAGCTACTACTATAGCTAGTTACTACTACCAGTCTTCGTGAGAATGCCAGTGCCCGTCAAGGTGCCCGTCACAGAGCCCGCCGTCGCGTCCGAGTCGCCGTGTCGCGTTGTCTGGCGCGTTGTCCGAGTCGCTGTTGATATCGTCTTGTTGTTGTCGGTGTCGATGGCAGGGCGTCGGCGTCGGCGGTGGCGGTGGCGGTTGCCAGTGGCGGCCGTCCAAGTCGTTGTGCCAATGTTGCATGTCGTGCGTTGTCGTTGTCGTTGTCGTTGTTGTCGCCATTGCTGTTGTCTTCGTCATTGTCGTCGTTGTCGTTGTCTTGCTGTTGTCGGTGGCAGGGCCCTGGTGGTGGCGGTTGGTAGCGCGTGTAGTTTCGGGGCTGCGCGTCAGGGAAGTGCTGTAATAGGGTGACTAAGCCAGGCGAACAGGACAAACCGGCATCACCCGGCCTGGGAAGGATCAAGCATCAACGGCAAACCCCGCGTGCATATGCTGCCAACCACGACCAAGACACGCGGCCGGCCAACCTCGCCAGCCCCGAACACGCTACCAACCACCGGTGCCACACCAACACAAGTCCCAAACGCGACGGCGGCAGCACCCAGCCGCAGCAGGAGTGACGGCGAGGCAGCGCCGCAAATCTGAGCGACTCTGCCGACTCACGACGACACGGTGGCGACGACAACAGCAACGACGACGACAACAACAATGGCGAGGAGGACGGCGACAACAACGGCGAGGACGGTGACAATGGCGACGACAACGGCAAAAACGGCTACGACAACGGCGACAACGCTGCGGCAATGGCGGCAACGACGGCGACGATGCGACAGATGTGACGCGATGACGGCGGGGGCAGTACTAATAGCAATGTAGTAGCAATGTATTCAAGTAGTATAATTAGTATGAATGAACACTGCTGCCTTCGTGCAGGGTTGTTGTGAGTCGCTCAAACGACATAGGTCACGTGCTGACCCGCAGGGCCAACCCGCGCGGGTTTTCCGTACCCGCGCGACCCGCCGGTACCCATACCCGCGGCTGCGGGAACCCATACCCATGAGCCCGGGTACGGGTTTTTGGTGGGTGTGGGTGCGGGTAGAGGTCTTGTCACCCATGGGTTACCCACGCTATGCACTACTCGTCGGACGCTAAGTAACTTCCCCAGGTGTTGAGAGAACGGCAGAGTGGGGCGGCAGAGTGCCTCATGGCTCCTAGAATGCGGCAGAATCCGCTCGTTAGGCGAGAACTACAAATAGGTAAATCCCGTGTTTTGTCCTCAGTTTTCTTACCATACCACTTGCGAGATGCCAAAACAACCATCATCACCGTTGATCCACGCTCGCGGAGGGAGAATGTCCAACCGTCCATACATCCCGTCCCCGTCCCCGCCAGTTGAGGATTTCAAAATAAAATGGAGCTACGACGAGGACACGCGCCTCGTCCTCCATGACATCGACGAGTGCAAGACCTGTGAAACTTGGTCCATGCATCACTTCGTCCACACCACGCACGGCAACGACACACTCCAGAAGGCAGAGGCAGCCCGTGATAGCCTCCGAAGGGAGATGGAAGAATGGCGCCAAGAGCTCGCGGCGCTACGTCGGGAATTCCAAGAGATACGACAGGAGCTCAAGGACGCCGTCGGTAGTCAGTGCGATGATGCCCAGACACCTTGCCACCGCAAGCGTATACGTCGCGCCTGCACACCCTCTCCTACCTCATCCGTGGTGGAAGTGTCGCCTTTCGTATGACATTCCCACAACAGCCTGATTTGACCGGTCTCTTCCCCCGTAAGTCGCCAATTCGAGGATGATTTTTTTCTCATTTTTTGTTGAAGCACGACAATAATACAATCAAAGCCCCATCAGATCGCGTCGTGACGAGAGGGATCTGCGTTGAGCGTATTACTGTACATACAATAGATATTTTATCCGGCGAGGAAATGAAAGACCGAAATAATGCGCTCAGGCGCCACATTCTGTTTACTTTTGGAGCGGGGGACAAACAAGGAAAATAATAGAGCACTGGGCGATCCAGCTAAGTTGAGCCGATCAGGTGATAGGGGTTCCAAATAAGGGCCAGTTTGGTTGATGAGAACAGCGCGAAGTCGATCGAAGACAGAAGATGAGCGATGGACAAAGGCGGAGAAGCTTCGCTTCGGAGAGGGAGACTTGGAGGCGCATGAATGGAAGAGAACAACTGGATAGTTTATTTGATACAATAGAAGCGCTTTTTATACAGTGTAGCTAAATTTTATCACGGAACAGTAGCAAAGTAAAGTAAAGAGAAACAAAGACGCACGGGCCTTTTAGAGGCATGAAACAGTCGGGGAAACGGGAAGCGGTGCAGACGAGGCCGAGAATGTATGGAAGAGGTGCGCGAACCCCTATGAGGCTGAAACGATAATGATAGCGCTTGGGACGAAATGGAGGGAAATAAAAGAAGTTCACAGTAACTTATCGGGATAGGGTACGAGTTCTCCATGGTTTCCTAGGCCGCCGCGAGCGAGCGCGGCGGAAGAGTCGAGTCGGCCGGGTCGAGCGCAACAGCTACTGTATTGTACTCGTACTATTCTGGTTTGATGAGCGCTGTCGCACAGCGCTCATCAAGGCACTCATGGTGCCTTAGCATATATCCTACTTTCAGGCTCGATTTTTGTGGAAAACGACGTGTATTTGAGTGTCCCGATATGACCATGAGCCACTCTTCAAGCTTCAATAGCGTTGTGGATGTGTCGTACTGTAAAAATATACAGAGATGTAACTTACAGCTGTAAACCCAATGCTCCACAATTTGAAGACTTCTTGGAATGGAACTCCGATGAGGAGATTGCGGCGACGTTCATATTGAGATTGCCCGTCAGTCGACATTGCCCTCGTTGATCGCGGTAATTGGTAATTGGTAACTAGTGACCAGTGACCGGTGACCGCTGATAGGTTGGTCTGGTTCTCTGGCCCTGATCGGCCGTGTAGCAAGCGGATAGACCCCCCGTGAATCCCTATGCAAGATTGTCTTTTTCCCCCATATACCATACATGCGTCTTCGAGTGGGTAACAAAATTTTAGAGAAATGTAAAATGAAATGAAAGCATATTGGTAGTCGGCTAATCTATTACCGTGTTGTCTGCCTTGCTCTCCAAGAGCGACACAATTGTGGAAAACCTTTTTTTTGTAGTTCGCTGACTTGTCTTCGCCATGACCAGGCACCTTAGCGTGCCATTGGAGGACCAGGGAGAGTTCCTGGCAACATGATGAATGAGTGTCAAACAGTTTGAGGAAGCCAGTGAGGTTTGGTCCATCTCCTTTCAGAAACGAATCTGAACTGCACGCATTCAGGAATTCTTTGTCGTAAGGGCCCGTTCACGAAAGAGGAAATACAAAAAATTCATGACGCAATTCAGATGTACCAGAAGGTGTGTGGGACGTCCAAGACTGGTAGCCTTTTAACTCCCTGTCCCTGTCCAGGAAAACAACTTAGATGACAAGCAACTGGATGATTTGATACACTCCGAGTCTTCTGAGCCTGCCAAGGGATTTTGGAGCTACATTGGTCAGCGTTTATTGGTCTTGTGTTGGCTTGCATACTGATATGTGGTCTCAGCTCGTACTGTACCCCAGAGGGGGGTAAAGTCGGTCTTTTATCATGTTCGGCGTGCGTGTGACTCTATTGGAAAGGCGGGGAAGTGGAGTGCGGCAGAGGACGAACAGCTGCGAATGTAAGTACGTCCTGCCGAGTCGACACATACTATTGTCTGACTGTCCAACCCAGAGCTGTCCAGACGCACGGGAAGGACTGGGCCATTGTCGCGGACTTAGTGCAGCGTTCAGCCGCCGATTGTAGCGATCGGTTCTGTCAGCATACACAATATAAGGAAACAAGACGGAAAGGTGTGTAAAACAACATCGCTGACTTTTTAACTTATGCATCATTCGACGCTGTGCATATTCAAAAGGGGCCTGGTCATCGGAGGAGGAATGCCAACTCTTACATACAATCGAGGGACTGGCCCAGGATGGTAAATTGGACATGTCAGCTCGAGGATTCTGGGTTTCCGTTTCAAAGGCAATGGGTGCGACACGGACACCAAAGCAATGTCAGAGTAAATGGTGTGTTCTTCGCTCATTTATAATATTATCGTGCCCATGTGATTCTGCAGGTCTGACACCCTCGAAGGGAAAGCACAAAACGAAGATAAGACGCGGCGTTGGAAAGAAGATGATAGCTATGTTCTCATTTGCAAGTGCGTGTTGCGTGCTGTTGATTTTGTGTCGGCTAACTATCAAGTACATAGGATCGCTTCTCTTGATGTCGATGACGAAGATGACATTGACTGGAAATCCCTCAATGATCCCGCGTGGAACATGTGGAGTAGCCATTATCTTCAGCAAAAATGGAGACAGCTGAAGGCCTCTCGCAATTCCGATAGTACCATGTGTCATCGTGGTGGGTACACGACATTTATCCTGGGGTTTCCACCTCACGCCCTCACGTTCTTGATAGACGTCGTACATAGCCTCGTAACCCGGGTCTCTGCAACGAGACAGACGTCTATGCCGTAGTAGGCATGTCCCCACCTCCGTCACCTTCACTGTCGTCTTACTTTTCCAGCGCTTGAAGGAATGCGAGTTATACCCATGATCCCGGTTAGCCGTCCTTCCGGTACACTCTAGCATTTTTTTAGGCGTCCGAGGGTGCGTATACCAACTCCCGCGCAGAGTGCTTCGCTTCTCATCCAATCACCCTTGATCTAGATCTGTTTCCTGCCTTGTATCTAAATTTTATTATACTATAAAAACAATTTGTGACTCAGGACTGCGACAAAGGAAAGCGCGATGGTTCCTGATCTCCGACTGGTGAAAGTGCCTGACCGACCATTTGCAAGTATCCCTCTTTCGATTTCAACAATTTAATAGCACCCCTTTCCAGGACAGGATGCTTGCAAACCTATGGTTGTGAGTAACGGGCATCCAGAACCTTTGGGAGGCAATTGCCAGTGAGCGCTAAGATCCAAATATCGGGATGACATCAATTCGACTTGCCTGACATGCGAGGTTCATTTTCCGAGACAAACCGACAAGGTTCAGCCCACCATCTGGCGTCAAGGCACATTGGATCTCATGTGTGTGATCTACATCCTTCCGTTCCGCATAGATCCTTACACTGATAAATCCTCCAGTCTTTTTCTTTTTCCTTGCTCCTCCGTCCCCACTGAAAGGGTAGGGTCGTTTGCTCGGAATTGCAGTCGTCGATGACTGGGAAGCCGGTACCGGTACAGGAGTATGCACTAGATGGCTTGTCAATTCCGGTGCCGTATCAATTCGAGGGCTTATCGGTATGGCTGGAGGAGTAGTCCCGTGCGAGATGTCGGGTGTGTCCACAGCCATATGTAAGTCCTCTACTGTTGTGGGCTGAGCGAGTTGGACAGCGCTTGGTTCCTTACTGCCTCGCTGGCGTTTTCGGTTTCTGTCTTCTGCGTTGTCGATGGCCCGTTTCCTACATCAGCAATCCCTGGGTTGCGCAAAAAATCCTTGTAGAGACTTGGTAGACACTGTAGACACTGTAGCAACTGTAGATGGTTGTAGACTTTTGTAGTAGGCTGGTAGAGACTGGGTAGTAAACTGGTAGAGACTGTAGATGTTTGTAGACACCATAGTTGCTGGTAGTTGCTGGTAGTTGCTGGTAGTTGCTGGTAGTAGATGGTAGTTGCTGGTAGTTGCTGGTAGTTGCTGGTAGTAGATGGTAGTTGCTGGTAGTTGCTGGTAGTTGCTGGTAGTAGATGGTAGTTGCTGGTAGTTGCTGGTAGTAGATGGTAGTTGCTGGTAGTAGATGGTAGAGACTTGGTAGCATTGTAGCAAACCCTGGAATTTAAGCTACCAGATCAGCAATCCTTGGACCTCTACTATAGTTCTACAGTAGTTCTACAGTAGTTCTACAGTAGTGCTCATAGAGCCATAGCGACCCATAGGTGGTGGTAGCAACGTTTATGTTCTATGTAGTACTACCATAGTTCTACTGTAGTACCCAGGCCTGCTACCATAGTGCTACTGTACCCAGGCCTACTACTGGAGTGCTACTGTACCCAGGCCTACTACTGGAGTGCTACTGTACCCAGGCCTACTACTGTAGTGCTACTGTACTCAGGCCTACTACTGTAGCGCTACTGTACTCAGGCCTACTACTGTAGCGCTACTGTACTCAGTCCTACTACTGTAGTGTTACTGTACTCAGGCCTACTACTGTAGTGCTACTGTAGTACCCAGGTCTACTACTGTAGTGCTACTGTACTCAGGCCTACTACTGTAGCGCTACTGTACTCAGTCCTACTACTGTAGCGCTACTGTACTCAGTCCTACTACTGTAGCGCTACTGTACTCAGTCCTACTACTGTAGCACTACTGTACTCAGTCCTACTACTGTAGTGTTACTGTACTCAGGCCTACTACTGTAGTGCTACTGTAGTACCCAGGTCTACTACTGTAGTGCTACTGTACCCAGGTCTACTACTGTAGTGCTACTGTACTCAGGTCTACTATTGTAGCGCTACTGTACTCAGTCCTACTACTGTAGTACTACTGTAGACTCTGTAGTGCTACTGTAGTGCTGCTGTAGTGCTACTGTAGTGCTACTGTATCTAGGCCTACTACTGTAGTTCTTCTATACCCAGGCCCAGTACTACTGTAGAACTTACCATAGTTCTACTAGGCCATGATGTCATAGGCCTAGGTTCTTCCATAGTGTGTCCCTGCCAGTGGCACTTAGTGCAAGTGCAACGAGGTTATGTAAGACGTCGCACGTGAGTGCGCGTGCCGAGACGTTGAGAAATAGATGAAGTCGAGATTTATCGAGGGATTCAAAGCTTAGAGGAATTCGGATGGATTTCGAGAACAACGATAATGACATTGAGTCCAAGCACCATACATTTTATACTAAGACCAGTAGCAGAATTTGTATAGTAAGAGTCAGTCAGAATCACGGGGGATCAAAGAGAGTATGAACGCGTCGTCAAGATGCAAGGTCAAGTGGTAAGGATCGAGGTGTAAGGTCGTAACGACAAGGCATGTGAATAGTATGTAACAAAGACCGAGGCTGGAAACGAAGGTGATGGGAAGGAATTGAGGTGGCGAGGTGTGGAATGGTATAAGGTGTCGCCCTTGTGACGTCGGGCTCGGCGTGCTCGTGCTTGATTGGGAAACACATCCTGAAGTTGATGGTTATGAGTCTATGTGGTAATTGAGGCAAACGGGGAATGAGAATAGACCGCTAGGGCCCAAGTCCAAAGATTAGAGCTGTGGGCCACCGGCTCGATCCGGTCCTGCCGAGATCCTAGTGCTGGCAGCTCCCCTGCAAGTCGGGCTCACAGCGCAGTTCAGCAGCACTAAGCCTACTGCTGCTGGCTGTCTTTTTGGGCTGCTTGGAGTCACCACTAGAATCGATGTGACGAGTTGATTAGGTAACATGTCACTTGGAAGTGCGCACGCGAGAAGAAGTCAAGAGTTATCGAGTTGAATTTGGGTTTGCAAGGAGCAAGAGAGAATTTGGGCGGACGGGTTTTTTGGAGGACACAAATCAGATAGATTGTTTGAGTCCAGACACTGTACATTATATACTAAAACCAGTAGCATAGTCTGTACAGTAAACATCAGCGAGAATCATGAGGCATCAGGCAATATACAAACATGTCGTCAAGACACAGAGTCACAGGGTATGAGTCGAGGCATATAACCATAACAACAGGTCATAGGTATGAGACAAAAAAGGGATCGAGGCGGGAAACATGGTGGATGGTGAGAAATTGAGGTGATGAGAATGGTGCAGTGTGGTGCTCGGGCCTCATGATCTCAGGCTCGGCGAGCTTATGCTTGATCTGGGGCATGTCCTATGGTCACTAGAGAAATGTACAGAGGTGAGAAGGGAAAGGGGGTGGTATAGTAATGGGGGCGCAAAGCCCCAGGATGTCCAAAGATTATCCCAGTCTGTTCATCCTACCAGAGTTGCGTGGTGCGCTGCTGGTCATCAGAGTGCTGGCCCAAGATTGTCCGGACGGGATCCCAGTGCACTTCAGCATCCACCATGTCCAGCAGTCTCTCCAGGCCATACTGCAGGTGCTCAGCAGTCTTGGTGGTTGGGTTTTGTAAATTTGTAACAGGGATAATGTTATGGCAGCTCAGAGCTGGCATTTCTATTTTTTGAAATAAAATAGCTAAAACTATGAAAATATTTAGGGACCTGTATTTTGAAGAAAGCTGAGGGACCCTCTGCCAACCTTAAGTGATCCGATCAACCATTCCTAAGTTATTTGACATTAGCTGAAGGGTATTAGCTGACACCTTTCAGCTAATGCCAAATAGCTCAGGAACAGTTGATTGGATCGCTTAGAGTTGGCAAAGGAACTCTTGGCTTTTGAGACTTTCTACCTCCCCAAATATCTTCATATTTTTAGCTATTTTATTTCTTCAGATCCTAACAATACCAGTTTGAGCTGCTATAGCACTAGTCACTGAGCTGTTCAAATAAGTTGGAAACTACTGATCAGATCACTTAGGGTTGGCAGAGGACCCCTTGGCTCCTGATCTGGTCTAACTCCATAAATATTTTCAAAATTTTATCTATTTTATTTCCTGAGATATCAGAACATTGGCTCAGCCCTGGCAGCAACACTAGATTGACTTAGAAAAAAAATGGTGTGGACCATGGGCGACTTCCGGGCGGAAGTTTAATTTGTGGCGTGGGGAAGTGCGCCACTTGTTCGAAATTCGAACTCGAACCCACCCTTCTTCCCCTTCCTTCCTCCCATCCCTCATACGTCGCCTTCAAGTTGCACTCATCTTCACAATCTCGCAGCCAAAGCTGAGTAAAAAAATTTTATATCCTTTACCTCTGATCGGGCGGTCGCAGGACAGAGGCAGCCATGTCATCAGACCACCTCGGCGCCCCCACCTCACCCATATGCACGCAATTTAAAACCCACTGCCGCCGTCTCGCGGCTCTTGTTCTAAGGTAAGCTGTTTTTTCTTTTTATTTCTCATCCTCACTTTCCACCCAGGCGCAGCAACTCCGTCGTCACCTCAAAACCGCCGCACCCGCACCTGCCACCTCACCACCCCTTAAGACCCCGCCGTCTCGACGCGGCCGTCGTCCGCACCTCGACGTCGCTACGCTGCCGCCGCTTCGACACGGCTGCCACCCCCGCCTCCACCCAGCGACTCAGCGGTCGCCACGACGCGGCCGTCTCGTCACGACCCCTACCACCGCCTCGACCGCCTCGTCACGACCGCTATCACTACCTCGACCGTCACAATGCCGCCGCCGCCGCTACCTCGACAGCGCTAACCCCGCCCCGCCCCAACACAACGCCATTCCCACTCGTCACCACCTCGTCTGCGCCGCCACCCACCTCGGCGACGTCAACCGGCACCCCGGCCCCACCTCGACAGGCACGCGACGGCGCCACGTACACTGGCGCCGTCTCGACTCGGCCGCTACTGCCACGTCGGCGCCGCTCAGATAAGTTCTCTATTTTTTCTTATTTTTTTCTTTCTCATCTCAACTGGTACAGGACTCTGCCATCGCCGCTGCCCCGACTTGGTCGCCACTGCCACTCCGATCCGCTAGGACCCCACCGACACCACACGCCTCAACCACGCCCACCGGCGCCGTCCCGACTCGGCCGTCACTGCCACGCCCTGCGCCCACCCTGTCACCACACGCCGGCCCGCCACGCACGCCCCGCCACGGCGCCACTGCCACCTCAACACTATTGCCACTCCACCACCCTGTCGCTGCGGCATCTGGCTCCCATAGTGTATTGTTGTATTTGTAGTTGTGTATACTCATAAATATATATATTTAACCTTTATTCTGCATGAATATTGTCTGACTGAGAACTGAGTATGAAATTATGGTAGACTACAGTAAGGCTATGGTAGTAGGCCTGGTACTACAGTAGAACTACAGTAGCAGGCCTGGTACTACAGTAGAACTATGGTAGTAGGCCTTGTACTACAGTAGAACTACAGTAGCAGGCCTGGTACTACAGTAGAACTATGGTAGTAGGCCTTGTACTACAGTAGAACTACAGTAGCAGGCCTGGTACTACAGTAGAACTATGGTAGTAGGCCTGGTACTACAGTAGAACTACAGTAGAACTACATACAACATAAACGTTGCTATGCTGCTACAGATGCTATGGAGCTACTGTAGCGCTACTGTAGCACTACATAGAGGATCATGGATTGCTGATGTATTCTGTCGGATCATGTAAGTGCGATTGGATGTTTAGTCCTATATACCCAAGGAGATACTCACGATTCGCGGCAAGAAGTACGGAAGTCTAATTTTCAATCCTGTTTGTTCTGTATTTTTGCGACCCCTTGACTCTGCTAGCTCGGGCCGTCAATAGTACTAGTGGTGAGCGATGATGAGTGTCGTCTCACATGGCTCAGTAGTGCTTTGATATACGGGTTCTTCAGCGGTCTTGAGCCCACCCCATCAACTTCAATGCCGTTCTTGGCACATAACTCGCGCAGGACAGCAATGTTGTACCGTAGAAGGGTCCTCTCGTCTTGACAGCACTGCCGAAGGGCCTGTTCGGCATGTTCTATCGTATACATCGAAGAGGTTTATCCTAAGGTTATACCTTGCTCTCCTATAAAGCATTCTACCTACTAATAATACGGGACGATATTTCGTCGCTAGGGTATTTGCGTAGCGGACGCCCATATCCGTCCCACAATTGACATCATGGCGATTGTTGGCAATAACAACGATCCAGCTTTGGCTAGCCGAAAATCACA
Source organism: Lactarius pseudohatsudake (assembly GCA_021525015.1). Lineage (NCBI taxonomy): Eukaryota > Fungi > Basidiomycota > Agaricomycetes > Russulales > Russulaceae > Lactarius > Lactarius pseudohatsudake. Next base: position 225,134 of record JAKELH010000069.1, on the reverse strand, counting down.
ATTGCGATGAGTTATCCATATACTTGCTGCATTTTTCAATCTCTCATTATAGCCAACAATAGCATCCTACATTCCTTAGACTATTTAGCTGCAAGATCAACGTGACATTGCCAACTGCCTCTGAATCATCTTGTGCGACCTTCGCAGCAAAGTCATGGTGCAGAACCCTTTATTGCTTAGCCGGATATCCAAACCCCTGCCGTGCAAGCGGCCTGGAGGTGCGTTGTCACCCCGTCGCCCTTGCAAGCGCCACCGGGTGCGTCCCAGTTCTTAGTGAAATCTGCTTGATTTTGTCCCGCTCACATGTTAAGTAGTTGGAGCCTCTACCAGATAGGGATGACAGGGAACGACGCTTGCATTCGCACAGCAGTGGTGATCACTGGAAGCCAACTCAACTGGTACATCTGTCCCCACCGATGCTATTCTGCGATCTAACATTTCACAGTGTAGGGGGATGCTGGACATCCCGGCCGAACTGCTCCTTGTTATTTCGTCCCACATGGATCACCGTGATCTCCGGGGATTGGCACTCACCTCATGACTCTTATGTGACTTGCTGTTACCAGAGTACTTGCGCCGGCGTGGTCTAAAGCTGAAGGACGGAGGGACGTGTGTGGAACTACACGATCTAAGCGGATACGCATCTCTCGAACTCTGGTCGATTGCCCCTACGTTTCGCCCTCCCGAAAAGATGTACTGTTCGATTCCATACGACGCACAGGACGCGCTCAGCGCGATTGGATTCACCACACGCTTCCTTCTCGACCCCTCGAATGCATCTAATCTTCGGAATTTCCACTTCAGCCTCTGGGAATCTGATCTGCTCCCGATAATGTCTGAGCTTATCAAACTGCAAGACCTATATTGTGTCTTGCCACTCACGCAGCTTTGTATCTCGGGCTATGGTTCGGCGGCCTATCTTCCACCCTCCATTACTCTGCGGAGTGGAACGTCATGTGGTGCCACACGCTCACATCTCTTTCCATCTCTTCCGACCTTGCCTTTGCTCCCGGTTTAGTGCGAACCACGATGGGCATTCTCAACCAGTCCCCTATCAGACGTCTAGTGATTTATATGGTATCATTGAACCGTTCTCAGTGGTCGACTTTGCTTAGACAGCTCAATATGACACTCCTTGAAGATATCGAGGTTGAAGGGGATATCCCACGGCCGGCGCTCATCCGCTTTTTGATAAAGCACAGGGGCCTCAGGGTTATCCGTATCAGAGGCAATGTGCCGTCGGACCGTACCCAACCTAGCCGACCACCGAGTCAGCACTTTCTCCCCAATCTCCGTACCCTTCATGCACCTTTGACCGTCTGCTGCGACATTATAAGGCAAGTCAGCGACCCATCAAACCTTTACGAGTTGCAAGCCGAAGTGAGCCGGCTTCGTCCCCATGATCCCTTGTTTCTTCAGCTCGTGGAGACCTTGCGGCATTTCCGGAAACTCAGCAATCTTGGGCTTCGACTTGTGCCAAGTTCTACCGTACCACAAGCAAGCCCAGGTGACTATAATTGGGATGGACACCCGATCTGTGAGCTCAGGCAGGTCCACCGCCTGAGTTTCCACCGGAATCGAGGTCTGTTTTCACCTGGAGACATTGTGTGTTCATTTCCTTTCCCTCGTCTTCCTTACCTTACTGACAGGACAGGACATGATGTGTGCCTACATACGATCATTTCCAATGCCAGAAGTGGTCCATGTGGCGGAAGAAGGGGGAGCGGTCAGGTTGGAGCTCCTTGAATCTCTGCGCAAAGCAAATCCCACCCTCCGACTCGTCACGGTCTTTTCAGGCTCTTTCTTGAAGTGGACAGCAGATGGAATGGTGTGTGATATCACACGTTATTGACCGCAACCGCTCTAATTTGTGATTGAAATAGTCTACTAGTTGATTAATAAAATCTTTTCACGTCGATACGATAATTTCATATGGTATTTTAATTTTCCGTCTTTACCTCGTAACTTACATGTCGAGGACGTTGTGAATGTACGAAAAGACCACATGTGCGCATCTAGACAATTTCTCGGGTCAATAATTATGATGCGCGCGTCCTCCCTACCGACGGCCCGACGAGGTGATCCGTACGTGTATCTCCCTCATATACAATAACACAAGTAACAAGTTAGAGAAACTAATCAATGTCTGCCCTTCCTTTCCCGACGGTAGGTGGTATCTCCAGCAATAAGTGGCGGGGGGCGGGGCAGTTCGAGTGAGTTGGTGAGCCTTGCTCTATCTATTTTCAGGGACGATCCTCAACCACATAAATCGGGCATTCGGCTCGTTCGCTCAACGAATTCGTGATGTAGTTCAGATGTACTAGACTTTCGCCGTTCATTACTCAGATATTTCTTTCCAGTAAAACTCAGATGGCAAGCAGCTGGATATTTTCACAATGCTGCCTCTGACTCCCATGGTCAGGCGGGAGGAGAAATGGAGACGGCAGAGTTCCGCGATGCCCGTAGACTGTCGGAGAGCACGCTAGCCGAGAACTCAAATCAGTGAATCCCGTGTTTTGTTCACCCCCGCTTCACAGTTGATTTCTTGCCACTTGCAAGATGCCACCATCACCACCATCCCCACCGTTAGTCCGCCGCCCCTATGCTCGGATGACGAGCGGGCGAACGAAGCGGCGCAAGCTGGACTGGACGTTTGACCCGAATGATGAGACGGGCCTCATCGGTCATCCTCCATAAGGCTGGCAAATGCAGTCTGTGTGACGATTGGTCCGCTCACTTCTACGACCACCATGCTGCAAATAATCCAACACTCGAGGCTGCCCTTCAATCCCACGACCGCGTACTCCAAGCCCCACTGCAACCAGCGGTGGATGGTCTCCGAAAGGAGCATGACGAAGGGCGCCAAGAGCTCGCCGCGTTATGTCGGGAGCTCGAAGAGGTTCGACAGGAGCTCGGGCGGGAACAGGGTCGTCTCAGAAAGATCCATGAGCTACGGGGCCGGCTCGCGGACGACTTTCAAAATGACATTGGTTGTCTGCGCGATGATATTCTGGATGCGGGCAACGACCCCTCTCAGTCCCACACACCTCGCCGGCACAAGTATGCACACCCACCCTCTCCACGTCGCTCGGAAGTCCCGGCTTCCCCGGTTGTAGTGGCATATTCGTCGTCCTCGTCGCCACCCGACTTCTCATCCAAACGCGCTGTTCCTGATAAACCGCAAACTTCTAGGGGCAAGGAGAGGCGGTCGAATGCGAGGGATGCTGTTGAAAGTAAGTCAAATGTGTTGTTCGATGGCAGGTATACTGGATCTCATTTGTATCGCAGCTGATGGAGCGCGCCCCGGTTACAACGTGAACAAGCGGAGCCAGGCTACACAAATCGCTGCACAAAATAGTATGTGATTGCTACTAGGGTATGATGTCTTCGGCGTTATTTACCTTCCTCGCAGTGCAATTACCTGCCACTCCCGGCTCGTCACGCGACACTGGGGAAATGAGTTATCCCTGTGGGATTTGGCCGATCCCTTCCTGAAGTGTCTGGGCCTTAAGCCCTTGAGCGATCCTGGGGAGCTGGAGAGGGCATTGCGCTTACACCCCCTGGGTATTCGACGATTTTTTCTTCTTATCCATGAACGCGCTTCTTTTTATAATACACCAATATTAATTCTCCAACTGCGAAGTGTTATAATTAAGTCCTAAGCTGCGCACGCACGTGCCCCGTAACCACTACTCCTTCGACGTCTATCCCCACGACTCGCCGGACCCACTAGCGGGACCACTCAAGACGCGGTGAGAGGGGCGGGCGACAGTGGGAACCCAGACACGCACACACCCAAGACCCGCGACGGAGAGGCGCAACTTACGCCATGCCAGCCTGGGTAACACGCACGCGCCCCGCCTACCTCAACGTCTGGAAGCTATGCCATTCCCTCTGCAGTGTGGGCTCAGATGAATGCATGCGCTAGCACAGTCAATGTAAAGCGAGTGGGAGGCCGGAGCGGCGGAGGCGTCCTATGATACCTAGTCCTATGATATCCTTATCTCCTGTATCGGGCCGATTGATCTCCATCGGCCGATTATCGCCAGCTGATAAGTTGACTATTCTTATTCTAAATTTGCAGCTCGATTTGTAGACTCTATTTACATCTCATTTTATTTAATATAAATGGATGTCTTTACAAACTCTGCTGTGTTAAGCTAATTAATGCTCGTTAAGACTAAATTAATCGAGTAGGGTATGTCTATATAATGCGACCGATGATTCGCATCAGCTGATATAACAATTAAGTTTACATACATTCGGAAATAACCAGAGCTCTCTTAAGCAAGCGACTAATATCTAATTGTTCAAGTATTTTTATTTATAATTGTCTGACACATAAGGAGGGGTCTACAAATTGTTCAATTGTCCTAATATAATTTGTGACGACAATCAACTCGACTTGGTAGTCAATATATTGGACATTAATTGATCCCTTAGTTGACTATAAGCAGACTCCGCTTACCCGCTCCTGCCCGCCGTGCAAGACACCCCCATTCGAACGGCTGGTTACGCGCTAAGAGTCTACATGACGTCTACACCCTGCGCCGACTTGTTATTTCACAATCCCGACTTGACGTCGGCCTCTCTAATCCCGCCCGCTTTCCTTTCATTTTTGTTTGTAATCAATCAATGAAAAAAACGAGCTCGCCTCCTCTTGTTTTTTTTTTTTCTTCCTCGCAAAGCGAGCATATACACAGTCCATTCCTCCAAAACTGTAGTTCCAACAGATGTCCTCACTCAGGCCTCCCTCCAGCCTAAGTCCCAGTTCCTCCCCCGTGCAAGGCCAGAACGGCAAGAACCTAAGCGCATGCTCATCCATGGGCCCCGCCACCCGCCCCTCGGCCACCATATCGCAGGGTTTCAGTCTCCCCTCACCACTCCTCCACCACACCCTGGAGGCGGGCGCCCTAGCGGCTAGTGAGATCCCAGGCAGCGCCACCTTTCAAACCCCAGAAGGTGGGCTTTTCATCTGATTCTCCCCCTCCTATCGGGTTTTACTTTCTTTCTCCACCTGACTCTTTTCGTAGCGGATGCTATCAACCAGTGGTTTGAGACTTTCTTCGTTACTAAGTCATGCTGGTGAGTATTATCTGTTTCGATTGTCATCACGATCGCCACCACGCAATCATCTTCTCACGCACTACTCCCCAAATTGGGTTCTTTAGGAAGAGATGGCTGCTGCCTCATCACCGTCCTGCGACAATGGCCAGGGTCGACCCCATGATTGCTCTTCTGAGCTTGGCTGTCTAGGGTTCCATGCAGAGCCAGATGGAAGCCAAGCTTGCAAGTATGAATCTCAAATCGCCCGGACTCAAGTCAACCATCTCCGGTTTCCCCCTCCGCCCGCATTCAGCACCAGCGCCACGAACCGCCAGTCGCTTGCCTTCGACACCTCTTCATCTTCCCCATCTCCGGAACCCGCCAATGCCGTCGGCAACCCAAGCGACGCCACCGCCCACGCTTGCCCAGCAGCACGCTAAACTCAAAGCCTCTGGCAACGTCGCGCGTCGTATTTCTGCGCCGGAGCTCGCCGCGAGCAGAGAACGTGGCACTGGGGCTGGCGTCCTCGGCCCGGGAGCGGAGTGGGACAATTTCTCCACGCAAGAGATATTGGTGGAACCCTGGTCGTCCCGTCCACAGAGCACCGACTTTCCGGGTCTCTCCGCCAGTTCTTCCTTCCGCTCCCCGTACCCTGATGGCGGTGCCACTCCCGGCGCTGGCTGGCCTCGGGATGGGCGTCGGCGGATTCAGTCTCGGACTTGTCTCTCCCGGGCTGGCGGGGATGCCTAACGAACTCAATATGGCGCACAACTCGCGCAGCTGAACGGCATGAACTCATACGGGGTCAATGGCAGTAATGGCCTGCACAGCGGCTCCGGCGGACGTTCGCCTGGTATAGGAGGCGGTAGTGCCAACGGCAAAGGTGGAACGGCAGGGAACGGCGAGGCGAAGAATGACGAGGAAGATTTTGAGCCGTCGGTGCTGAACGACGCGGCTGGCTGCACACGCTCCGGCTGCACAAGTACACGTCGAATTTTGAGGGCATGGCGTGGAAGGAGATGGTGGTGGTGATGGACGAGCAGGCACTCGAGGCGCAGGGCGTCGCGGCGCTCGGTGTGCAGACTTTCGAGGTGGTTCGCAGGAAGGTGGCCCCTCCGCCGCCGTTGTCCGGCGGACCGGCCCACCGGGCTCGACTATGGAAGACTCGACTGGCAGTGGTAGTTGGCTTATTTTCGCATCATTCCCACGGACCGGACCGCTCCGGACCGACCACAAAGTTCGAACTCCGCTCTGAGCATACATTTTCCCTTGCTTGAGCAGGGAATGCAACAAGTATTAGTTAATAAATGGCACTACTGTATATTAATGTCTTATTCTAAGACAACTGAAGGTGCATACTAAAAAAACAGCTAGTTAGAAACACCCTTCTTTATTTAAATATTTTATTCACTTGCAACCATGTTCGATACAGATCTAAGGATTGTGAGGGTAGCTCACATGAAGATCTCACACAACACAGAAGGGTTGGGCGCCCAACCCTTCGTCTGACTAAGCACTTCGGGTGGGCTTTCGATACAAGCCTGGGTTACATTGCTGCAGACATGACCTGCTCTTCGGATAAGTGCCTACTGCATGATTGTGTAATTGGCAGATCATGAATTGATCACTCATGATCCAGTCCCTACACATGGCTCCTTTAGCTACAAGGAGCCAGTCGCACGGCTACTGAAGTGTTGTTTTTTTTTTTGACGCACACTAACTATTATCATGGATGGGATCACAGGTCAATCTCAAACTTACACATTATTTATGCGCTACAGTATTTATGCACTATTTACCTTTGTTTTCTATGATATATTTTACATTACCTATTATAGTATTGACTGTAAATATGAAAGAGGACAAAAAGAGAAAAGAAATTTCAAAAAAGCGGAGTCTGAATCTGAGTTGTGGAAAAAGCGGTCCGGACCGTGGAAATGATGCGAATTTTCAAAGACTGGCAGTGGTGGTGGAGTGTCTGCGTGATAGCGCCTCTAAAGGAAAAAACGGGTTTTTTTTGGTCGTTGCCGGCTAAAAGGCAGCATTACGCTCTCTCCGTTTCTTTGCCTTATGTCCGCCTTTTTACTAGTACTAGCGTCTCAGGCCTTGTAATTTCTATCTAATTTTTTTCGCAAAAAACATCGGGATTCTCCCTTTTCTCCTTTTCTTATATGCATCAGGAAAAACCTCCCACACTAGCGAACACTAGCGAGAGAAATGTTATTAATAATCAATAATCACTACATAATCGCTTCTGAGATAATATAATGGGAAGATAATGGGAGATAATGGGAAATTTCAAGGGAGAGTCACGACAAAAATCTGATGTATTGGTCACGGACTCTAGTGATTCTTGCTGCCTGGCTCGAGAGGGCCTGGCTTCACAAAATCGTAGGCCAGGGCTTGCTTGCACATTAAGTTACTGTAGTTAAACACACACTAAGTACATAAACTACGAAGGAGCTTGAGGGCATGTAAAAAAGCAATGATCTCATCGCTGTCGCTATACCGTCCCCGCTGCATCAGGAAAATATCACAAAAACTTAGTGGGCTTAGAGTGCTTATTTACTCTAAGCCCTTTCTAAGCCTCTCAAGCTGCTTATTTTCTGCTTAGTGAACTAGTCATTAAGAATGAGTAAAGTCTAAGTACACCTAAGTTTGTCAAGCAGTTAAAAGCACAGACATCGAGTAAGTAGAAAGACATCAGTAAGTAAAACTACTGTCTCTACTGTCGCCATCCCCCACCGCCGGCGGCCACGTCGCCATTCCCATCGCCACCGTCACCATTCCCGCGGCACCATCGCCATTCCCGCGGTGCCATCGCCATTCCCACGGCGCCATTGCCATTCCCGCAGCGCCATTGCCATTCCCGCAGCGCCATTGCCATTTCCGTCACCCCCTACTGCCCTCCCCTCTGCCGCCGCTTCGTCACCGGCCGCTTCGTGGCCGTGGTCGCGGTCGTAGTCGCGGTCGTGGTGTTCATCACGGCGTCTTCGCACGGCCGACTCGTGCCGTTGTTGCGCGGTCGCTGTCCGGTCGTTGCGCAATCGACTCGCGCCGTCGTTACGCAGTCGTTGTGCGGTCGTCGCGCGACCGACTCGCATCGTCGTCTTGGCCGTCGTTGCGCGGTCGCGCCGTCGTTGGGCCATCGTCGTGCTGTCGTCACACCATCGGTGGTCGTCATGGCAGTCGTCGTGCCGCCGCCACGTCGGCTGCGTCGCGCTCGCATTGATCCATGCGGCGGTGGTGGTGGTAGTGGTGTGTACTTGTCCACGTGCGGCAGTGGCGGCGGTAATGGCAGCGGTGGCGGTCAGGGGCACAACTCGACTTAGAAAAAAAAAGAAAGTCGGGCGGAGGCCGAATCTGCGGCGTGGGAAATGTGTGCCACAGGACACGTTGACAATTACCCAGTTGTAGGCTCAAAAAAAAGCTTCAACGTCAACTGCCAACTGGTGCGTTTGTCGCTTTTTTTTCTTTTTTTCTTTCTAAGTTATTTTTTTGAACGGCCCTCTTCTTGTTATCATACCCGTCGCCGCTGACCACCTCCCACAGGCTCCACAGGCGGCACCATCGCACGCACGCAACCCACCACAACGCCATCGCCTGTCCCTTGGCCCCCACACGCCCTGACTGGCGACACGGCCTTGGCCCAGTTTTTAAGATACGTTTTTTTCTTTTTTCTTTCCTTTTGTTTCGTTTTTCACCAGTTTTACAGAGCCCTCTGTTCTCTCAAGCCCCCGTCGCCGTCTCTGCCTCGCAGCACGCAAACCCGTCGCCGCAGCCTCCAACCCTGGCAACCCATCACTGCCACCTCCGGCCCATCATCGCCACCTCCCACCTATTGCAGTGGCCTCCAACCAATCGCCGCGGCCTCTGACCCATCACACATAAGTTGCTTACTCCTTACAGCGCGCAAATGCCGCCACAACGCTACCCCCACACGGCGTGGAATTTCCGCCGCTACAACACCAACAACGACCGACGTGGAGGGGGACGACGACGACGCGGTGGGAGCTACGGCGGCGAGGGCGACAGTGGTGACGCGGCGAGGGCGGCGTGGCGGATTGGTAGCGGCGCGGTGGCACTCCTAGTACTATAACCCCTTCCTTTGTGTAGTAGTAGTACTCTTTCATACTCTATGATGCAATAAATATGTTTTTCTGAACACCTGTGATGGATGATTCATGACTCGCTTATTGAACTTAAGTTACTTAATATAGATACTTAAATCTTGTCTTACTTGGTCCCAGACCTTTGCTTAGCACCCCAAGTCTTGCCCCAAGTCCAGAATAAGCCGGGAAAAGCCTTGGCTAAGTCATTTTTAATGAATCGACTTGGCTTAGTCTAAGCATGGCCGTGCTTAGTGGCTTTGGGCTTAGCAGTGCTTAGAGGCATTGTTAAGCATAAATAAGCATAAATAAGCAGACTTAAGTGCTATTAAGAAAAACAGAGATTTTCCTGATGTGCCATCCTGACCGCCGTCCGCTGCTGCTGTCATCGTGGTTAGAGTTTCTTCGTCATGTCCGCGGTCATCACGATTGGGGTGGTCAGTCGCCAACCCCTGCTGCTGCTGCTGCCAATCCCGTTGTTGCAGTCGCTTCGTCGGGGTCGTCGCTGCCTAGGTGCCGCCACCGCCACCATTGTCATTATCATGGTCGTCGTTGCAGAGCTCCACCCTCTGCTGCTGCCATCGTGTTTGTGATGGTCGTGGTTGGGTCATACCCACACAGCCGCCATCGTTGCGGGTCGTCGGGGTCGCTGCTGTTGTCGAACCACCTCGTCGTGGTCCTAGTCAATGGTCATCGCAGTCGGGGTAGCTGCTGTCACCATGTTGCCCTCATCGCGCTTGTCGCTACTTACTGCTTGCACTAATGCACACCCTGCAGTTCTGTCACGGACCGACGAAGTGGACGCTTACTATACGGTGATGACTGCCTTAGTAAGTAGTAATTAGTCATGGACTTGCATCAGTCAGCCATAGTATCACATGTTTGTTGTGATGCTATGACTCGTTACTAGTAGTAGTCGTATTAGGGTTCGAGCTACTTACGCTACTCGACATCTCGGTTCAAAGGGGAGCTTGAAAGCCACCCCTCTCATGTATAAATAGTATAACGCGAAGACCAAGAATCGCCATCTTGGTCTTCTTCAGAAGCCACCTTCCCTCTCTTCCTCGTGCGCACTTTACCCCCCCTTTCGCTTGTCTCCGGTTGAGCAAGTCGACGTAAGCCTAAGGCCTAGTAGTTCGATCTCTAGTGCCCTCCATAGTCACGTGCTCGAAAAGCCGTGTGCTACTGTCCAAGAGGATCCCACACGCTAAGTCGTGTACGCCCTTTCAAAGTCCAAGTCGGACTGACGCCAGTGGCGGCGTTACAAGTTCCGCATCAGAGGCCAGTAGTCAATGGCAGTGGCAGTGAGAAGGCCTGGCATTGATGTCAGTACGGTATGGGTCGCAACACGCACTTGAATCGACTTTGAAAAAAAAAGACTTTGGAAAAAGTGTCGGCGGAGGCTTACATAATATGTGGCGTGGGTTGACTAAACAACGGTTTGCTTGACTTGTCGACTTGAACTTGAACGCAGACGTCTGTCTGCCAGTTTCTTTCATTTTTTCCCTCGTTCTTCTTCAAAACTGACAGCACGAACCTCACGCAGGTGGTATGTGGCGACTTCACACCCTCGAATAACTGCGTGGAGATCCTCGGTATCCTTGGTATTGCTACTTTTTTTTTGGTTTCATATCGGTTTTCACTAGTGTTACAGAGCCACGTCACCGCCGCAGCTTGCCCACGTCAGCTCGTGGCCCCCTCCTGCATCCCTCGTCACATGCAAACCCACCATCGCCACCCTGTCGCGCGAAAGCCCTGCCCGGCCCCAACGCCAAGCCGTTGCGACACGTAAGACCAACGTGGCATACAAGTCCCCACTGCCGCTGACAACGGCTGCAACGACGAGGATGATGGCAGCAAGGATGATGGTGACGACAATCGACGACGCCGACGACACCAACACCGGCGACACGAGGCCCACAACCACGATGGCCACGAACGTGCGGCTGACGACGAGCTGGGCTTCGGCCCAGTGCATCGAGATAAGTTTTCTTTTATCTTTTTGTTTTGTTTTATATTGTTTCTCACTGACTCGCACCCTGTCTTTCTAGCACATGTAAAAAGCTCATCCGGTGTCTCACTCTTCAAGCTTCAAGCCTTGCAAGTCCCCGCCTCCACCCTTCGCCAGTCCACCACCACTACCCCCCATGGGGCAAGACCTGCACTGACGCCACGCCATGACACGCAAGGCCCACCTGCGTGTAAGACCCGCAAGCCGGAAACACAATCGCAAGCAGCGCCTGGAAAACGGTATACCCCAGCACGCATGGGAAAGAACCCTTCAAAACCAGATCAGCAATCCTGATCAGGGATAACATCCTCACCGACGGGTGGGAACAAATAGAATTCCCATCCGGAGATGTAACGGCGATCAGAATAAAGGGCGCATGGGGTAAAGCGACCATCTTCAACATATATAACGATTGTAAGCACAACGACACCATAAAATCGCTTACCGAATACCACAGGAAATACATCGTGGAGATCCTAGGCAGCGCGGACACGCAATACAAGCACCACCTGCTATGGATAGGTGACTTCAACAGACATCACCCATGCTGGGACACGCCAGACAACAACCAGCTGTTCACGCGTGAGGCCATTGAGAACGCAGAGATACTGATTCAGGCGGTGGCCGACCTAGGGTTAGACCTGGCGCTACCCAGTGGCATCCCAACCCACGAGCACAACGTCACAAAACGGTGGTCAAGACTAGACCAAGTTTTTAGCACAGAGCACACACTGGAGGCCATCACACAATGCGAGGCTCTGCCAGAAAAACAAGGGCTAAACACTGACCACTTCCCGATAATAACCACACTAGAACTGGGAATAGATCTAGCGCCGCCGAAGGCGACCAGAAACTTCAGGAATGTCGATTGGGACGCCTTTAGGAAGGCGCTGGAGGGGAAAATGGCGAAATGGGGCATTCTGAACCCAATCCAAAACCAGGTGACGCTCAACCAGACATGCGAGAGACTCACGCATGTCCTACAGGAAACGATCAAGGAGAAAGTACCATGCGCCATAATAGGCCCAATGGCCAAAAAATGGTGGACCAGGGAACTCACCGAGATGAGACACGACATGCTCCAAGTGCAAAGGAAAGCATGTGAACAGTGTCACCTAGCCGATAACCCCCTCCACGAGAGATTCCGGGAGGCCAGACGTAAGTACAGCAGAGAGCTAGAGCACGCGAAAAAGAACCACTGGAGGGACTGGCTCGAAAAAGCGACCAACCCGGACCTATGGACAGCGCACAAATACATGACCAGCCCCCCAGGCGACTGCAGTAAGACAAGGATCCCAGACCTCCAGTTCAACGAGGGCGGAGAACACCATACGGCCGGCTCAAACGGAGAGAAAGGTGAAGTACTGGCGAAGACCTTCTTCCCAAGCAGACCAGAAGCAGAAGGCTCCCAGGAAACACCATCCCCGACAGACCCCATCTGTAAAGCAGACCCCATCACGAGAGACCAGATCAGGCGGAGCATCGCCAGACTAAAGCCATACAAGGCGCCGGGACCAGACGGTATTCCAAACATCGTCTTGACCAAATGTGCTGACATTCTCGAAGACAGGCTATGGCACATATATTCGGCCATCACCAACAGGAACATGCAGTACGAACCATGGAAAAGTTTCGACACTGTCGTCCTAAGAAAGCCAGGTAAACCGAGATACGACGTCCCAAAAGCGTACAGACCTATAGCCCTCCTTAACACGATGGGAAAAGTACTCACGGCCGTAATCGCGGAGCAACTGACCTTCTACACAGAGAAATACGCCCTACTTCCCCCGCTTCACTTCGGCGGAAGACCGGCATGCACCACCAATGACGCTATCCACTACCTGGTATACAAGATCAAAGACGCCTGGAGAAAGAAGCAAGTCACGTCGGTACTCTTCCTGGATATCGAGGGAGCGTTTCCAAATGCAGTCAACGAGAAGCTAATCTCCAACCTGAAGAAGAGGAGAGTACCAACAAAAATCATGAACTTCGTGGAAAACATGCTCAAGGGCAGGATAACGTGCCTCAAATTCGACGACTACCAATCAGAAAGTATAAACATCAACAACGGAATCGGACAAGGAGATCCGTTATCGATGATATTGTACCAATACTACAACGCAGACTTACTAGATGTACCAAAATCCCCAAATGAATCGGCGGCAGTGTTGCGTTTGAGCCCCTGGAGTACCCCCGCGAGGAGGATAGCCACGCATACGGCGTCACAACCAAGGAAGAGTTGTTGGACTGGCTGAAGAATGACGACCAGACGTACCGCGATGTGAGTCCCTCACCGGAGTAGAGGAGTGGAAGACGGCCGCCACGTGACCCTGGCACGTGGCCTGCCTCGACTTGTCCAGAAGGGTCCGGATGAGCTTGTGCCTGGACCGGCCGATAGCGTGTGATGCAGATCGTGACTCGTGACTGATGTGACTGCTGACTAGTGTTGGGGAAGTTTGGTCTCAGACCGACCCAAACCGGGTTTGAACCGAACCCAAACTGTTTTAAATGGTTTGGGTTTGGAGAATCCTGGCTCAAACTGAATGGTTTGGTTTCTGGTTTGGGGGTCCCAAACCCGGTTCAAACCGAACCAAACCGATTAAGAAAACATATTAAAAAATAGTTTATAAGTGCTCAATAAATGGTTTGGTTTGGTTCAAACTCGGTTTGAACCGAACCAAACTGAGTTTAAACCAAATTTAAACCAAAATCAATGGTTTTTGGTCTCAAACAATTTGAAACAAAGTCTTAACCAATGAATTTGAACAAAATCAATCGTTTTTTCCTCAAACCAACGTCTTAAGTGGTTCCTTAAGTGGTTTGAACCAAGTTTGAACTGAACTGAACTGAACTGAACCGATTAAGGACCAATTTCAAACACTTATTTTTAATCGGTTTGAAACGGTTTGGAATGGTTTGGAATGGTTTGAACTGGTTTGGGTCTGGTTTGGGTTCAGTTTGGTGAAAATTAAATGGTTTAGTTTCTGGTTTGGCCCAAAATGGCCCAAACCAAACCAAACCAAACTTCCCCAACACTACTGCTGACTGATGATTGATTGAGAGCCTTATGCCATTGGATACTCGTATTAGGGTTCGTGGCTGTGTATTAGGGTTGCTGGGCTTCAAAGCTCCATCCCTTGTGTATAAGTAGAAGGACGTCTGCGTGTAGACTCCTTAGCTTTGATATCTTGAGGAATACCTTCCATTTCCTGCGCCTTAGCTCCTAGTCCCTGTGTGTGTGCTTGCCTCTTCGCCGTCATCAGCTTTCCGCTATAAGTCGTACGCCGACTTCTTCCCTATCATTCTCGACTTCCGTATCGCCGTTGCCTCTGTTTGGCCTCAACCCTCAGCAAACCGGTCCTTAATCCAAGTCGGATTGATACGTCCCGGAAGGAACGTAACAGGCAGCCTATGTCGACGATGCGATCCTAATCGCAACCTCTAAAACTTTTGAGGAAACACACAGTTTGCTGACGGATATGATGAACAGGGAACACGGCGCCATGAACTGGGCCGACATGCACAACTCGAAGTTTGAGCTATCTAAGCTCGCCTTAATCGACTTCACGCACCACAACAAAAAGACGACAAGACCGCCACTCGAGCTGAACGGGACATCCATCGAGCCTTCCAAAAACACGAAGTACCTAGGGGTATTCCTAGACCAGCATCTCAGCTGGAAGGAACAAGAGGCATATGCGATCAAAAAGGGAGCAAACTGGGCAGCGCAGCTAAGACGCGTGGTAAGAAACGACTGGGGACTAGGGATGCCATGGTCCGGTCCGGATTGGGGTTCGGACCCGAACCGCACCGGACCGCACCCGAGGTCCGGTTCAGGTTCGGGTCCGGTTCGCCACCCTGGTAGAAGGTCCGGTTCGGGGTTTGCCATTGACCGAAATTGACTGAACCCGGTCTGGACCGAACCGCACCCGAACCTCACATGAGCCTACATTTCTCGAACGAAAACTTATTATCATAATAGTAGTAGCAATACGACAAATCATAATGTAGTGATAGTAATACAGATCTAATCTAAGACATAACAGCAGTAGCGTTGCATAGGCTGGCCGTGACGATGAATGCGGCTGTGGCGAACTCGTGTTGCTGTCGGTGTTGCTGTCAGTGGACGGGGTATAGAGGTCGTAAGATTGGAGGGTGGCGCACCAGGCGTAGGGCTGCTAGGGCATGTCAGCGAGCGAGTTGTTGCGCCATATTACGCTATTTTCAAGCTGTCAGGTTCGGGCACGGTCTACGAAGGTTATTTGGACAGCGTACCTTTGCTGAAGCTGTCAGAAAGCAGCACCTCCGTAGCCTGGGCCTCGGGGAACGTTGGGTGTTGGAGGGTGGTGTCGGGCGTCGGGCGTGATCAGGAAACGAGTTGTTGCGCCGTACTGTGCTGTTTTCAAGCTGTCGGTATCAGTGTAGGTGAGTATTCAGACACGGAGGTCTCCAACGTCGCTATCCACCGACCTTGCGCCTGACGGTCCTGGCTATGGATCGAGGGCACGCCTCTCCCCTGGGGCGGAGTTCTAAGTTCACCCGAGTTCAACTAGTGTTCAACTGAGACCACAACTAGAAGTTCAACACTTACAGTACCTCCATGGATCCAACGAAACCGTTTGGGGATGCGTGTACCCCAAACGGTGGCCTCAAGGAGGCACACGAGATGGATTGGCCCGATGACCCAGATGACATTACCCCGGTATCCAATCGTAAGCAATGCTTCTTCGAACGCGCTTCTCGAACTCACCTTGATTAGGCAAGAGCGCCCCATCTCAGCGACCTAGTGGCCCCCCTACCCAAACCACTTTGAGAGCGTTTGGCATCACTACAACGGGTCAGCGCTCTGCAGATGACGAACCTGTGGGCAGTGCTACCGGGTTGGACAACCGACGGCCGAACCGCATTCGAAAACCTACGGAAAAGGTCAAGGAGGCTCTCGCCAGGGGTAGCGCGCAGTCAGTGAAGAAAAAAAGAAGCGCAGTTGTACTCACCTCAGAGACTGAAGACGACGCACAACCACCCAAAAAAAGGAAAAACAAAAACAAAAAGGATGCCGAAGATGTCAGCCTCATCGAGGAACCCCGCAAAACATCGAAAAGTCATTTATTTTCACGTGCATCTGAGGAATCTCAAGACAGTCGTGTCAATAAAACCTCTAATTCGGATGATTTGGGTAATGCATCGATGGGGGAGGACGATGTGTCGGATGCGAAGGGAGGTGCGTCGGATGCGAAGGGAGATGCGTCAGATGCCAGTGAGGAATGGCAGTACTCGCAGCTGGAGAAAATGGCTACAAATGACGCAAAAGTAAGTGAGCTTTCTCCCTAGAGCGCTTCGACTCACCTTAGAATGCGTACAGAGTTTAAAAAAGGCCAACCTACGCTCAAGTACCGGGGGGAATATAAAACTCGCTGACCTGATAGGGATATTCAAAGATGGCAAACATCCTAAAAGTAACAGGGACGCGCGATGGTGTCGGTTGTGCAAGATCTGGCTGTCAGGAAATGTTTCGACATGCCGTACGCATATCATCAGGTAAAGTCATGCATCGAAGAGGTAGTATCAATAACTGATGATGGATGCAGACAATGGAACACTCACAGAGAGTCGTACTTGACCGGATGCCAACGCAAAGACGTCGAGCCGAATGAGCGAGTCATGAGTGCCGTGAGAGAAGTAACACCGGGAATGAAATCCCAGGAGCAAGGAACACTGGAAGGATGGTCCGCAGTCAAAGTGCCACAGTGGACGAAGGATGGGCTGAGGGAACACATCGTTGAATTGGTGGTGGTCAACGACCAAGTGAGCGAAAAGGCCATATACGTGACAATGACTCAACGTACTCAACTCGTGACACGCAGGCCTTTTCCCTCGTGGACTGTCCGGTATTCCGTCGACTGCTTACGTTTCAACGTCCTGGTACCAAGGACAGTGATATCCCCCACCGCATGAGCATTGCCAAGGCTGTCCATGAAAAGGCCCTCAAGGTCAAGGATATCTTGAATGACCTCTTTGCGGTGAGCGTGGTTTACGATTTTCCCTAGCGCTCGAGCTCACATGTCCGCACTAGAGCACACCTGGAGAAGTGTCAGTGACGTTGGATGGCTGGTCGTCATTAGCCCGTGACCCGTACCTTGGAGTTACCGTACACTGGGTCCATAGCACCCGCGAATCTCCTACTGAATGGAGTCTTCGTACATTGCTGCTCACGTTTCGAGAGGTTAAAGGTAACCACTCTGGTGAAAACCTTGCGAAGGTGGTAATGGAGATCTTCACGGCGGCAGGGTTGACGTCCAAGGTAGGTGTCCCATCCTAACAAAGCTTCGATTCGATTGAGTTAGGGGTAGATTGGTTGGATTACTTCGGACAACGTCACCTCCAATGACAAGATGATGACGCATCTTGAAGGTAAGTTGGACACAATTGAACACGAGTGGAATGCGTCGGATTGACGTGTGAGGTATGTGGGCACTCTGGCACTGAATTTCGGAATAACTGTTGATGCTGCGCAGGTGCCTTGCACATATTGTGCACCTCACAGCCAAGCACATCGTTCAAGCGTTCACTCGAGATGGCCCAATGATGGAGTCGGAAATCCCAATCGGTGAGTTGCAGGCAGACGGAGATCTAGCAATGGGTGGCACGGGAGACAACGACGACTCAGAGACTTCATATACGCCTGGTGACTCCCTTGGAAAATTATGGGCCCTCATAAATCAAGTGTGCAACCACTCTGATTGATAAGAGCGAAAGCTGATAGAACTCAGGTTCGACTTTCCCCACAGGCGACGACCTTCTTCTTCAAGTGTTGTGTCGAGGAAAAAGTGCCCCGTCTCGAACTCATAAAGTACATCTGGACACGCTGGTCCTCGATGTACGATTTACTCGAGCGCGCGTTCTTGTTGCAATTGGTATCCGTATTCTCCCTGGCACTATCCTATTTCCCTTGTCATAACCATCACATAGGGCATCATGAAGTTCGTTCAGCTCGCCGATGATTGTGCACAAGTCCCCAAGCTACAGAAGAAGAAATACGCCGACTACAAGTGTTACAATTCGGTTGTGGACGCTTACTATACGGTGATGACTCCCCTAGTAAGTAGTAATTAGTCATGGACTCGCATCAGTCAGCCGTAGTATCACATGTCTGTGATGGTACTATGACTCATTCCTAGTAGTAGCCGTAGTAGGGTTCGAGCTACTTACGCTACTAGTCGTTCGGATTCAGGAGGAGCTTCAAAGCTGCCTCGTCGCATGTATAAGTAGTACGACGCGAAGACCAGAACTCCCCATTCTGGTCTCCTTCAATAGCCATCGCGCGCTCTCTCCACTCTCTCTTCTTAAGTGTCAGCTACCTCGCTCGCTTGTCTCTAGAAGAGCAAGTCGACTCTCGCATTCGCCTAGAGGAGTCAGCCCTAGTGCCCTTACGATCACGTGCATTGCAGAAGCCGTGTATTCGTGTCACGTGACTATCGGGAGTCACAGAGATCTGCTAAGTCGTTGAACTCCCTTCTTACGGTCCAAGTCGGACTCACGCCAGTGGCGGCGTTACATTAAGACCAGAATCCTTCCATCGTGGCGTTCACGACTCGAGACCGTTGGACTGACTTTCGAACCTACTCCTCGGAGAGAAGAGGAGACCGTAACGTACCAGTACAATTCCTCGGAGCAGCAAGGTGGAGAGAATACCGAGGAGACACCGGTTATTTCGTTGACTTCGCCGCAGGACCTACCCGATACCGACCAGTTGAGTTCAACTTTGAACACGTTTGCTGGGTGGAAATTACGTGGAACCCGATCGACAATAGGTGGGACGCAGTACGACTGGCGGGAAGAAACTTCAACTGCGACATTGACACAAGAGGGTTACCCAACAGAGAGCAGTGGGGACGCATCGACGGACAACCAGAGGAAGAGCCAAGCACCTCGGAACCACGCACTCCCGCACCATCCAAAACAAGCGGAGAGGACGATCAAACAGACGACGACGACGAAGAATCAGAAGTAGCGGCTATAGCCCACTCAGCTGAGTTGCTACATATAACCGCTCCAGAAATCATCCACGTACGCTCCCCAGCCACGATCGCAATGGCAACTATTACACAAGAAGAGACCCTCATCAATGAGGAAGAACGACGCATTCGAGAGGAAGCTAACGCGATCCTCCTACCTATTCACCCCAGTACGGGACATCGAATGGATGCTGACGAAGCCGCGATATTCCGCCCAGTCGGTCCCGATCACCCCGACCCCCCACCAGGGCGAGGAAGCCCCCTGCCACCACGACGACCAGGAGGAAACTTTGGCGGGGGACCGCCAAGAGGAGGACCACCCGGAGGAGGTTTCCCAGGGCCGCCAGGAGGAGGTGGAGGAGGAGGCATCCCGGGATTACAACCCGGAGAAGACAAACTAACGGGCGAAAAACCCACCGTATTCACCGGAGATAGAGCCGACTACGAGGCCTTCCTCACTCAATGGCACCTTTACTGGGCACTCAACGGAGATGCTCCCGTCCTGCGGAACGTATATCGCCGATGCCTTATGTTCCTAGGATACGTGAAAGGGCCCGCGGTCAGCAACTGGACCCTAGGATTCCTCACCTGGCTCAACAACGAAGTAAGGACGGGAAGGGACAGGTACGACAAATACCTCTGGGATACCCTAACCGCGGGGTTCTCGGATCGATTCTCCAATGTCCTGGAGCAAGAGCAGGCGCAAGCCACCTTAGCCAAAGGCCTTAAAATGATCGGGGATGACATTGATACGTATGTCACCAACTTCGAACAGCTGGCACGGAAGGCTGACTATCGCCTCAACGATCGACAAACAATCGATCGATTTACCGCGGGACTCCCCCCCGCATTATTCACCAAAGTATACGAACTGGATTCCCCAGATACATTCAACGAGTGGAAGGACGCCACGCTAAAGCGTCAAAAGCAATACATCCACCTCCGAGCGAGACTGCATATGTCCAAATCAACACCCTCGCCGCGAATAAACCTCCCCAGAAACTATGGATCACCATGGAATCCCCCGCGCAACCCACCTCCAAGATATGATCCAAACGCTATGGATACTTCGGCCGACCGCTCCCGAGCGAGGCTGGCCAACGCCGAAGAAGTTCTCGGAAGGGGGAACGGTCAGTACCAAAGGGGAGGAGGGGGAAGAGGACGGGGAGGTGGACAAAGACGCGACATGAGGGAAGTCATCTGCTACAACTGCAGTAACCCAGGTCACTTCTCACGAGACTGCACGCGACCTAGGAAGCAGCAGTATCGCCCTCCAAGCCAAAGTCGCGGCGCAGAAACCGACTATTACAGTCAAGAACCACCAAAAGTCCGCGTAGCAAGCACCTCAAACCCACAAGATACAGCCAAAACCTGGCTCGAAGGGGTACGGGGGGCTACCGACGAAGTAAAAGACCTCATATTCCAAGATTTGTGGAATCAGGAGGGTTTTCGAGACGCCTAAACCCATCGGCCTGGGTGAGGGCAATTAATTGTAACTCTGTAATCATGACTCGCTTCCGTTCGCTTCGAATTCCAGTCTCGATTCGTACAAGTTACTCCATGGCCGACATAAAAGGGCTCGTAGATTCGGGAGCCACCGACAACTTCATAAGACCCGCATTTGCAAAACGCATGGGACTGGGCTTGCAACCCTTAAACCGCCCAAAGAAAATATGGAACATCGACAACACAGAAAACAAAGCTGGGTCGATTACTCATTTCATCGATCTCGACGTAGAAACCAAAGGAGTTAACAGGATCATGAGGTTCCTCGTCACCGATATCGGCGACGAAGATCTAGTACTCGGATATCCCTGGTTAGCCGCCTACGAGCCGAGGATCAGTTGGAAACACGCCACGATCCACGAAGAG
Source organism: Lactarius pseudohatsudake (assembly GCA_021525015.1). NCBI lineage: Eukaryota > Fungi > Basidiomycota > Agaricomycetes > Russulales > Russulaceae > Lactarius > Lactarius pseudohatsudake. Next base: position 204,081 of record JAKELH010000069.1, on the reverse strand, counting down.
ACTATGCCAATAGTCCTTCGGTCCATCAACCCTTCAGAACAACAGATCGTACTCGCAACTGCCATAACTCAAGACGAGGCCGAAGAAGTAGTATCGGACCTGGAAGAAGCATGCCAAATACGAACAACCGCCACTGAGTTAGCTATTGCGGCTCGACAGGAGGTAGAAGTAACCGATATCCCCGAACCATATCGACGCTTCGCCAAGATCTTCAATGAAGAAGCTTCACACCGATTTCCACCGTCGAGACCCTGGGATCACGCAATCGACTTCAAACCGGGTACACCCGCCAGTATCGACTGTAAAGTATACCCCATGACACAAGAGGAGGACGGTCAACTCAAGACGTGGCTTGATGAGCAACTCAGGATGGGTTACATTCGACCATCGAAATCGCCCTACGCCTCATCGTTCTTTTTCATCAAAAAGAAAGACGGCAAGCTTCGCCCTGTCCAGGATTACCGACGAATCAACGCCTGCACTATCCGTAATCAATACCCCCTACCACTCATGGCCGAACTCATCAACGATCTGGGTAACGGCCACATCTACACCAAACTCGACGTTCGCTGGGGTTATAACAACATACGCGTGAAAGAAGGAGACAAACCAAAAGCGGCCTTCAAAACGAAATATGGACTCTACGAACCACTGGTGATGTACTTCGGCTTGACGAACTCACCCGCCACCTTTCAGGCTATGATGGACGCAATCTGCGCGCCCATTATCCTCAAACACAAATTCCTGGGCACCGTCATACGGGTTTACATGGACGACATTGGCATCGCCACACATGAAACCGCGGGCATGCAAGCTCACATCAACGCGGTCTGCGACATACTCCAAGTCGCATTAGACCACGACCTGTACTTCAAGCCGGAAAAGTGCCTCTTCCACCAACCGCGGATGGATTACCTGGGGGTCATCCTTGAAAAGGGGGTGACACGCATGGACCCAGTAAAAATTTCGGGCATACGTGACTGGCCCCGCCCCACAAAGGTGCGTGATGTATGCTCCTTCCTCGGGTTCTGTAATTTTTACCACCTCTTCATCCGCGGTTTCGCGACACACGCTCGAGCACTGAACCGACTCACCCGCAAAGACACGGACTGGTCCTGGGGTACCGACGAAGAGAAGGCCTTCCAAACACTCAAAACCCTTGTAACCTCCGAACCTGTGCTAGCGCACCCCACACTCACCGACCAATTCGAACTGGAAGTCGACGCGTCAGGATACGCGGTGGGAGCAGTACTACTGCAAAAGAAAACGGACGGCAAAAGACACCCCATAGGATACTACTCAGCCACACTCAATGAAGCCGAACGCAACTACGACATATACGACCTCGAGTTGCTAGCCATAGTCAAGGCCCTGAGGCATTGGCGACCCTACCTAGCCGGCTCACCCCATAAAATCAAAATCTTCTCCGACCACCTCAACCTTACGCACTGGAAATCACCCCAGAAGATAAGTCGTCGAGTCGCACGAGAAGTACTTGAATTGATGGAATACGATTTCGAAATTCATCATATAAAAGGAGTGAACAACGGAAGAGCAGACGCACTGTCAAGAAGGCCGGACTACGACCAAGGAGATCGGGACAACGAAGGAGTAGTAGTCCTCCCTGGAAGAGTGTTCGCCGCACGACAGGTTCGAGTTCGACAAACAACTACTCAAACAACGGAGAATCACCAGCAAGACGAAGACACGATCAGACCGTGGATGGACACTCACAAACTCAAAAAGATTAACGGGGTCTGGTACCGACAAGGAGCCAGAGTAATCACGGGTGGACCAGACGACATCCGCACCATCATCCGGAATCACCACGATCCACCCATATACGGACACCCAGGCATCAAACGAACAGCCCGCATTATCGAACGACACTATTGGTGGCCCCACATGCTGAAGCACGTGACGGAATACGTTCAAGGCTGTGCCGAATGCCAGCGCCACAAAGTGAACAACCATCCTACAAAAGCACCGCTGACACCCATCATACCAATTCCCGACGCTAAGCCCTTTGAAGTCATAGCCCTCGATTTCATCACTAAACTACCGATCTCCCAGGGCTACGACTCTATCCTCACTGTCACGGACCACGACTGCACCAAAGCGTCCATATTTATCCCCTGCGTTGAGGAAATAACGGCAGAAGGCACCGCAGCCCTATACATCACTCACGTGTTCAAAAGATTCGGACTGCCGACTAAGATCATCAGCGATCGCGACCCCAGATTCGCATCCAAGTTCACCCGAGAGCTATGCCGCGTCCTGGGAATCCATCAGAACATCTCCACCGCTTATCACCCACGCACAGACGGCCAGTCCGAAAGGACCAATCAATGGCTCGAACAGTATCTAAGGTTTTGGACTAACGAGCGGCAGGATAATTGGGCGCGAAATCTACCAATGGCGGAATTCGCACACAATAGCTGGCCACACGAAGCAACCAAAACATCCCCATTTGCACTTATGATGGGATACGACCCACGCGCTGATTGGATGGATAAGCCATCTCCTATCCCTCAGGTACTTACGCGGTTACAACAATTCCGAGAAGCACGGAGAAACGCCCAGGACCTGATCAAAAGGGCCCAGATGCTCTGGATCAAACACCGAACCACGCCAAGATATCAAGAAGGAGACCAAGTCTGGCTAGAAGGGCGGCATCTCCGAACCAATCAGCCGACTGCCAAGCTCGCGGCACGACGGCATGGACCCTTCCGCGTGACCCAGGTACTATCACCTGTCAATTACAAGTTGGCGCTTCCCACGCAGTGGAGTATTCACCCTGTATTTCACATTGATTTACTCACACCTTATCGCAAGACACCGATGCATGGGAAAAACTTCACGCGCCCGCCACCAGATCTAGTAGACGGAGAAGAGGAATACGAAGTCGAACGAATTCTAGACTCACGGCAGTTCGGCAGAAGTAAGAAGCTCCAATACCTCGTGAAGTGGAAGGGATATTCCGATTCGGACAATCAGTGGGTCAATAAGGATGACATATTTGCGGATGAAGCTGTAGCGGAGTTCGAAGGCAGTCGGGTCAAAACAGTTATAAGCGAAGGCGACGACGCTGAGTTTTCCCCATCTCCTCACACTGGACTCCTCACTCCTCACGCAACAATGTCTCTTTCCTCTACCTCCACTGCCCCGTCTCTCTCTGCCTTCGGGCTCGGCAACCTCACCGACGAAGAAGTCCGCGGAGCTCTATCCAATGTCCAGTCCATCGTCGACATCGACAACCCCGAGGAACCTTCGACCTACTGGCTTCTCGACTCCACCGGACAATGCCTCAACGCCGCGCCCTTCACGGAAGCCGAAGTGCGTGGGCTTCGTGCAGCTCTCCAACGTGGTGAGAGCCCCCCACTTCGACCTCTCCCAGTACGAGTGGATCAAAGGTGAAGAAGACAGTGGCGATGAAGCGATGGGAGGATTGGATGAAGACACGGGATTGGAAACCCAAGGCGCGCCAGTGGGAGAAGTCCCAACTGCGAGCGGCAGCAATAAGGAAAACGAAGATCCTCTGGCGACGCCGGTGGTTCACCGAGACTCTGAAAGGGCGGTGTATGAGCAAGTCGAAGGAGTCTTGAAAGACTACTACCCAGCTGAGCACCCGTACATCATTACCGCCACCGACTCTGACAACATCCTCGAGACACCGTACTCGTGCGACACCACCGGACGCCCGCTTTATCGCGGCGGCCTCACCACAATCGACAACGACGCAGCACCCTATCCGGTCGCGCGACTCCGCTACCTCGGCGGACGCTCACGTCAAGCCCCACATGGCTACAAACACAACCGCGGGGAGGACTTCGTCCACTACCCCATCACCGACGCCGCCGGCAGCACAGCCCAGGCGGCGTACGTCCAAGTCGTCATGAATCCGGACCCCCTCGTCCTCGCGCTAGTGGATGACAGTGAGAAGGTGTACTCGAAGCCGCTGTACGCCAAGCCGCAGGTGCGCGAGGCAGGTAAACCCCACTACCTCGCCGAAGACATGTACGCCTTCGTGGGCGGACACAGCAACCAGCACCGAGTGGATCGCGCCATCAACGAGCTGAAGGACGTAAGTCTGAAGGCCGAGCTGCACCGCTACCGCGCCTACAAGCGCGAGGCTGAGAGGATGGAGCAGCGGATCCACGCCCTGTCCCAGGCGCTCGGAGGGGTACAAGGGGAGGTTAGTCGGAGCAAGTTCAGGTTGGAAATGGCCAACACATGGGATCGGATTACGGAAGTACAGGAGGGATGGATGGGAGGAGTCGGACCCACTCGGCGACGCGGTCGTCGCAGCTGAAAAGGGGGTGATGTTACGATTCGGTTGTGGACGCTTACTATACGGTGATGACTCCCCTAGTAAGTAGTAATTAGTCATGGACTCGCATCAGTCAGCCGTAGTATCACATGTCTGTGATGGTACTATGACTCATTCCTAGTAGTAGCCGTAGTAGGGTTCGAGCTACTTACGCTACTAGTCGTTCGGATTCAGGAGGAGCTTCAAAGCTGCCTCGTCGCATGTATAAGTAGTACGACGCGAAGACCAGAACTCCCCATTCTGGTCTTCTTCAATAGCCATCGCGCGCTCTCTCCACTCTCTCTTCTTAAGTGTCAGCTACCTCGCTCGCTTGTCTCTAGAAGAGCAAGTCGACTCTCGCATTCGCCTAGAGGAGTCAGCCCTAGTGCCCTTACGATCACGTGCATTGCAGAAGCCGTGTATTCGTGTCACGTGACTATCGGGAGTCACAGAGATCTGCTAAGTCGTTGAACTCCCTTCTTACGGTCCAAGTCGGACTCACGCCAGTGGCGGCGTTACAACAAGCTCACCGCCGACGAGTGGAGTAATCTGGACCTACTCCGTCAAATACTCAGTGTACGAACGTTCACCCAAGTGTTAGGCACAGTTTGTCTACTAATCCTTAAATGCAGCACCCCGCTCAAGCTCAACAACAGTTTTCTTCCGAGCGCGTTCCCACAGTTTCCCACGTATTTCCGACAATCGAGTTCTTACTTACATCGTTGGAAGCTGCTGAGAGAGACCCGACTTTCCAGCCTATCCGTCATGCCATAACGGCTGGCGTCTTGAATCTCTCAAAGTGGTATCAGAGGCTTGATGTGTGTAATGTATACCGTATACGTAGTGTGCAACGGTACGTGCGTCGACTAATATGGTACACATAGCACGCTAATCTACTTAACAGTTCTCGATCTGAACATCAAACTAGGGTATATCAGGAAGAACTGGGGCCCTGGTTTTGTTGAGCGTACCAAGCGGATCCTTGATGCAATCATGAGTCCCGAGTCCTTCATTGTTTCGATTATTCGAATACTTAGTACTCGACCCAGTTTGATAAATATGATCAAGCTGCTCAAGGCAGTAGCGGAGATGTTGTCGTCCCATCTTCGAAGCCAGGTAAGTACTATAAAACCTCTGAATAACTCGCCCTGACATAGACCTAGCAATGAACGACAATGTAGGCTACGGATGTAACTGGGTGCAGCTGTCGCTCGACGACGATGACGACGACGACCAACGTACTCATGAACCTCGCAAAGAACTCAATGACTATCTAGAATCTAAACGTGAGGTACCGAAGGGAGGAGTTGTCGAATGGTGGGGTGTATGTATATTGCTTATTGTTAAGTCATCCGTCTCACTGATTGTTGCTCCACGTCAGCATAATTCCGCCCGTTACCCTACTCTCTCCCTCATCACGCGAGATTATCTCGCAATTCAGGGGTCGTCTGTCGCCTCAGAACGTGCTTTCTCGAGCGGTTGGCTCACCGGGACCTACATACGCAATCGACTCAAGACAGACACATTTGAGGCGCTTCAAATCGTCAAAAGCGCCTTTCGGAATGGCATTCTCGATGCTAGTGAAGAAGCCGCAGCTTACGTGGCAACGGAATGGGACATCGGTGGTGTTATTGACACAGAAGATTCTTTAGACTCTATTTAGATGTTGTAGTTGTTCCGTTAGTTGCTCCGGTTGTAGGGTTTGTAAACCGGCACAGAACGCGTTCAAAACGAACACTAGTTTACCATCAGTTGAGACAGTTGACTATATCACAGAGCGATGGACGACCAGTGCGTCCCGGTACTCTGTCCGAATCGTGGTCTGACAAAATAAGCCAGAGTGGCACGGGTGGTGCGCCTGACTCACAACTGACATGTACTGATACCCAGCACAATTCCACCATGTGGAATATTTTACCTGCCACGTCTTCGCTCTAATCTTGTTACAACGCTAGAACCTCAAAACAACATCGATGAACAGGAACTATTCAACCTACTTGTTCTACACCGGCAAAGTGGGCACACTTCCTTCTCTGTGCGTGCGGAAGTTTTTGCTGAGGACAGAGCTGTTCTCTTTCAGTCTTATCCCCTCCACACCCCGAGTGCAAGGTCCGTGGATAGCGACACTGGAGACCTCCACGTCTGAATATTTGCCTACACCGATACCGAATATTTCTTAGCTGATACGAGGCGTCTTCTGACTGCCCTAATGAAGGTACGCTGTTCAACATAACCTTCGTGGACCGTGCTCAAACCTGACAGGCTGTCACAGCCTGAAGTCTCGACGCTACCCTTTGGTCTTACCCCCTTACGACCTGGGCTTCGTTCGTCGAACACTGACACCGACACTGAACGTCTCCCGGGCTACTACAGAGGCGTCTTCTGACGGCCTCTGTGAAGGTATGTTTTGTTCAAATGACCTTCATGGACCGTGCCCGAATCTGACAGCGTAATACGGCGCAATAACTTATACTTGACTCTACCCTTTGGTCTCACCACCACGCCCCAAGCATGGCCCACCGATGCCAACACCGATGCCGACAGCGAATGTCCCCTGTGGCCCAGGCTACTATGGAGTCGCCTTCTGACAGCCCCAGCGAAGGTACGTTCTGTATAAATGTCCTCCGTGGACCGTGCCCGGGCCTGACAGCTTGAAAACAGTGTGATACAGCACAACAACTCGCTTCCTGCTCATGCCTTACGTCCCGACCTTACCCTTCGGTCTTACCACCTCCACACCTGAGCACGATCTGCCCACACCAACGCCGACACCGACACCGACACCGACACTGACACCGACACCGATACCGAACGTTGGGTGGACATGCGTGCCGACTCGCGGTCATGGGCCCTCTGGCGTGCTGCCTGGCCAGAACGAAACGGAATGCGGGCCTGCAGCTCGAAGATTCGAAGCAGGTTGGGTGGACGTGCGCGCCGACTCACGGTTATGGGGCCCACGGCGTGGTGGAACAAGTACCCGTAACTGTAGGCCCGGGTATGGGTCTAGAGCGGGTGTATGTCGACAGAGTAGCTGTAGAACTTCTGTAATGTTTTTTTTAGAATTTTAGAATTTTTTTTAGAATTTTCATGCAGGTTCGGGGTTCAGTTCGGGGTTCAGGCGTGTCTGAGCCCGAACCGGACCTGAACCAGACCGGACCTCAGAGAGGTTCAGGTTCGGCCTGAGAGCCCGAACCGGACCGCACTGGACCGCGGCAACCCTACTGGGGACTGACCCCGAAGCAGACCAGAAAGATCTACACCAGCGTGGCGATACCCAGTAGTGTTGGGGAAGTTTGGTCTCAGACTGACCCAAACCGGGTTTGAACCAAACCCAAACCATTTAAAATGGTTTGGGTTTGGAGAATCCTGGCTCAAACTGAATGGTTTGGTTTCTGGTTTGGGGGTCCCAAACCCAGTTCAAACCGAACCAAACTGATTAAGAAAAAATATTAATAATTATTTTATAAGTGCTCAATAAGTGGTTTGGTTTGGTTCAAACTGAGTTTGAACCAAACCAAACTGAATTTAAACCAAATTTGAACCAAAATCAATGGTTTTTGGTCTCAAACAATTTGAAACAAAGTCTTAACTGATGAATTTGAACAAAATCAATTGATTTTGCCTCAAACTAAGGTCTTAAGTGGTTCCTTAAGTGGTTTGAACCGAGTTTGAACCAAACTGAACTGGACCGAACAGATTAAAGACCAATTTAAAACACTTATTCTTAATCAGTTTGAAACGGTTTGGAATGGTTTGGTTTGGTTTGGAACAGTTTGGAGCAGTTTGGTTCAGTTTGGGTTCAGTTTGGGCAAATTCTAATCAGTTTGGTTTCCAGTTTGGCCAAAATGGCCCCAAACCGAACCAAACCGAACTTCCCCAACACTAATACCCAGGACCCTATACGGCGCAGACATTTGGTGCCAACCACCCACAGAGGGGAAAAACGGCAGGCAAGATAGCAAGGGAAGACACTCAACGAACCAACTATCCGCCACGCAAAGAGCAGGAGCGCTAGCAATAGTCGGAGGGCTAAGAACTTCACCATCTGATTCACTATACGCACACGCTAATATACTCCCTCTCCCCCTAGAGATCGACAAACATTGCAGCCATGCGACACTACGTCTCGCTACCCTCCCGGCTGATCACCCGCTCACAAAACCATACGGAAAGTGTGCCAAGCGAGGAATCAAAAGACACAAAGCCCCGCTACACCACCTAGCGGAAAGCTACAAGGCTAGCCCAGGTAAATTCAAAACTATCCCTGCGGTAGGAAGGAACCCGGCGCTGTTAAGCAAGCGCCCCTTCAAAACCGACATCCCCAGGGACAAGAACAGCTCCAAAGCCGCAGACAAAGATGCCCCCGAGCACGTCAGGATATACACAGATGGCTCGTCACACGACGGGAAGGTAGGAGCCGCGGCGGTACTGACGCGCGGAGGAAAGACAACAAGAAAACTCCACTACCATCTCGGATCAGTGGATGAACACACAGTCTTCGAAGCGGAGCTAGTGGGAATAATCCTGGGACTCCAACTGATCAGATCGCACGGGAAAAGCGGCGAGACATACGCAATAGGAGTGGATAACCAGGCGGCCATAAGAGCGCTCTCGTCAAAGCTCAACAAACCTGGACACTACATTGCAGCGGAAGTACTGAACATGGCGGCAAACATCAGAAAGAAGAGGGGTAAAAAGTATGCCCTAACAATCAGATGGACGGCCGGGCACTCCGGAATAGCAGGGAACAAGGAGGTTGACGAGGAGGTGAAAAAGGCGGCGGAAGGAACATCCTCCCCGACACCTCTCCTCCCAACACTCCTAAAGAAGGGCATAAAAGTAAGCAGATCAGCAGCGAAGCAAGCCCTACACGCGAAAAGAAAAATCAAATGGAGGAAGGACTGGGAAGAATTGCCCAGATTCGAAAAGACTAAGCGCATTGACTCATCTCTCCCATCGCGCAAGTTCATAGAGCTAATAAGTAACAAAAAGCTCTCTAGGGCAGACGCGAGCAAGCTATTCCAACTCAGAACAGGGCACATACCGCTCAACGTATACCTGCACAGATTCAAGAGGAAAGCTAGCGCGCAATGCCCGGCATGCGGAACAGAAAGAGAAACGCCGCAGCACTTCCTACTGGAATGCCCGGCGTATGCGTACGAGAGGGGGAAACTCAAAGCGAGAAAGGGAAATAAAGAGAGGAAATTCACCGAGATCCTCTCGAAGGAGAACGGGATACTGGCACTGGCAAAATACATACACGACACCGGAAGATTCAAGCAAATCGACCAAACTCCCCCAAACTCCCAAACCCCGCAAACCCAAAGCTAAACCGCCGACAAGGCGGGAAAACGCTTCCATCAAACCCGCAACACACCCCACGATCCGCCAGGCCCAATCAGGGCCGCATCAAGAAATGAAGAGCTAACGGACGACGAAGCACACCCGGATTTGAAGGACCCACAGGGAGGAGCAAGACGAAACACACTGCACACCCGTGCGCATCACAAGTTACCACCCTCAAACCCGACCCTTCGTCTTGGCGCCCCACGCGCCCCGATAAACTCGACACTTGACGTATTGCAAAGCTGCTCCTTCGGGAGCAGGGAGGTGTTCTATTGTAAAGCGGCTAGTATAGTGGGACAGCAGAAGCGAGGACAAAGCGGAAAGCACAAGTTTTGTAATAGTGCCACATAGGGCCATGTACCCCAAGGCGCACTCAAATGGATTATAAAAAAAATTAAAAAAATTAAAAAAAAATACTGTCTTTGGAAACGTGGCAAAGGTACGACGGATTCGAAGAAGAGGCACAGACCCACAGTGTCGTCGTGTATCGGAATCAGGAGTAGGCGCCGTCACCGTGGCGGAAGGTCCGACTCGGGTGCGCGCAGAGAAGTGTGTCGGTCAACGAGAGGGCCAGGGTTGAAACGTCTCAAAAAAGGCTTCGAAACGAGTGGGTCGCTGCGCGCGACTTCCGAGTGTTTGCTTTCGAGGTGTTCTCGGAATAGGTCAATGTGTCCCGCGGTGCATTCGAAGTTATCGCAATACGAGCACATGAGTCGGTATGCGTGCTTGTCCACAAGGTGACGATCAAGTCCTCCTTTGTACTTTCTGAAACTGAAATGACAGATGTGGCACTGGTTAAATACCTCTACGGGGTGGCCAGAGCACGATCGTAAGGTGATGAACGACAGTAGACCGTCCCACGACGGATCATTCATCGCCATAGGATTATCTATATGAATGTGACGCAGGTCAGGGAGAAAAGTTATGTCCCCCCCATCAACTAGACCCAGAGCATACAAGGTGGCTGCCGTGAGTTCGCCAGCCACCTGAAAGTCTGTTGCACCGCCAAATGCGCGGACAAGTTCCAGCCATTGTTCACCGTCCACGTCCTGCCCACTTGAAGATTGGGTCGTATTGGTGCCTAGTTTTTTTACACGGAATAGAAACGGGGAAAATTGGTCACAAACTTGAGCCATCGAGGACAACTGCCAGTCTAACTGACTGCAGACTATTTGCAATCGAAGGGGTATAGAAGCGCCTGAGCTGGTAAACGAAATGGAAATGGCATGTCCGGTGGTTCGAACCTCTGCTTGACCAAGCGATGTCTGCATTTCTGTCCGCTCGATGAGTCGCCCGAGTTGCGAGGCGTCCATCGTGGGCTGGCTAAAGAATGTGATGTCAATATCCCCGAGACCAGGTGCATCTATTCTGGCCACCAGACAGTCTAAGTACTTGCTGGTTCCTCGATATTTGAGGGATGCGAGAGCAGGGAGAACAACCCGTTCCCCTGGCAGTGGAGGCAAGCTGAGGTAGTTTCGGCGGGGTAGGAAGGAAAGAAAATGGAGTGAAAGTGTTCGAAGATTGGTCATCCCGGACAACGCATTCGCGAATGCTTCTGGGGAAAAATACCCAGAACTAAAAATTTCGTGGAGCTGAAGATCTACGAGGTCGTGGGAGTGTGAAAGGAGCTGCGGCAATGAGGGAAACGCAATCCTGGTCGAATGGAGAGTTCCCAGGCGAGGACCCCACCGAAAAGTGCTGGGGAGGGTCAGCTGCATGTTATCTCGGGACAGAAGAACCAGTTCTTCTAGTTCCGAAAATGGCTCAGAGATTGCGGAAAGTTTTCCAAGGAGCGAGCTGGTGACGGTAAGGCGGATAGAGCTAACACGACCAGATTGCTTTAGTGCGACCATAATATTGTCATCGTCGGGAGCCGGCGGATCGAGATTCGGAAACCCCCCGTACTGTACCATGATAGGCAGGGCTGGCCAACAATCTAGAGCCTTCAAAACGGGTGTTCCTGGCGTAAAGTAGAGTCGAAGGTTTAGACCCAGAGGTGACGTGTGTACGATCTGTCGCCATCTTTGGCACACATATGTGAGCGTAGGCCATGTTTGCGGAGTGGCATCCAGGTGACAACAAAATATGTTGAGAAGGATGTCGTCGCAGAGCATCTCAATCGTTACCTGCTGAGAACGGGATTCTACTACTAACGAGTTAGCGAGTGGTGGTGGTGGAAATACATATGCACTGTACCCTTGACTGTACTTGTTCCACGTGGTTCACTGATGTGGCCCAGCCGTTCATATTCCACCGCTATAGGACGGCCAGAGAGCCCACGTAAGGTCATGAATGACACTATGGCCACTGGTAAAGGCGCATGACGTAACCCAGGCTGAGGTATGTAGAGCTTGTGCAGGGCAGGTAGCACAGTCTCGCTCCGTGTGTCTAAAAGTTGCAAAGCACGCACGATGTTCGTCGAGTGGTTCCCAGCAACATGAAATCGATTTACACCTGCAAATGAGTTGATAGTCCTTAGCCATTGTTCATGATCGAGACTGTCCTCCCATCCTGATGGTCGCGTCACACTGACGCATAGATCCTCCACATTAGAAAGGAGAGCGGAGAAACAAATACAGATCTGAGTCATGGAGGATAGTTGGTCGCGAAATGGCCCGTGGAGGAATGGAAATTTAAGGCAGGTAGGAGCTCCTGGCTGTATCAAGGAGATGGAGGTGGCACGTTCAGAAGATACAATATGTGCCTGACGGTGTGACTTGTGGATTTCTATCCGGTCGATGAATTTTCCAAGAGTTGAAACATCGACGCCAGTGATAATTGTATGCAAGAACGTGACTTCGATATCCACCAGACGAGGAGCATCGATCCGGGCCACAAAGCGCGCCAAGTCCTCAGCACGTCCTCGGATATTAAGGCGGGTGAGAACAGGGAGAACAGCGCGTTCTCCGAATGGTAGGGGTGGGACAAGGTAATCATCCGAGAAATGTGAGAAACTCCAAGAATAGAAAACTTCGTGAAGCTGAAGGTCCACGAGATTCGTGGAGGAATAAAGTAGCTGCTGGAGTGCGGGAATCACGACCCTAGTCGAATGGAGACGACGAAGGCGCGAGCCCCACCGAAAATCGCTGGACAAGGTCAGCTGCCCGCTATATCGGGACAGAAGAACGAGGTCTTCCAGTTCCGAAAACGGCCTCTTGATTGCGGATAACTTTCTCAGGAGTGAGATTGTGGCAGTGAGGCTGATAGAACTAACACGATCGGACTGCTCAAGCGCAGCCACGATATTGACCTCATCCCTGGGAGTTGGGGGACCGAGCTCTAGAGTTCCTCCGTACCGCACGACAATAGGCATGGCGGGCCAGCGGTGTAGAGTCTCTAATACAGGCATTCCGTGAGCATAGAACACTTGTAGGTGTAGAGTCTGCTGATATGCAAACACGATACGTCGCCATCTGCGACATATGTGGGCAAGCCTAGGCCAATGTCGTGGAGAGACATCGAGATAATGACGAAATATGTTCAGAAGGACATTGTTTGAAAGCTCTCCGATCGTGACTTGTCGAGAAAATTAGCTAGAGGCGCAGGTACTAGCAGAAGATGTACCTCTTCCAATGGCAGGGAATTCGCTTGGTGTGGAAACGGGTTGGGGAGGGGATACGTATCGGACACGGGCATGTGTTTTGAGATATCTGCGAGATATTGACTGTCACGTCGAGCGGAAGTGAAGACACTGAAGACACTAGATTACTTACTTTAGGAAGGACATGAGGAGAACGAACGGAGCAGCTATTGCTGTATCCTTATTGTAGAACACGAAGGAAAACAAGTCAGGAACATGGAGTTAGTGGGGCAAGGGTGACTTCGGCGTAACCAGAAGGGGTTACTGCAGTGTTACTGCACGCAACAAGGCACGCAAACGCAAATTGTAACTTTCGTAACTGTGTGTTCTATTGAATTACTACAGTATGTACTTGACACGCACCTGGGGGGGCTCCTTGAACCGCAACCACCACATGGACGGTTTTTCCCACACCCGGGCTACTAGGATGACCCCCTACACCTTAGTAACTTGAAAAACTCGCGAAACCATGAAACCCACTCATATTAGAGATGCCCTACCAGGCGTAATGGCGTACCTACTACTGAATGTGACCACTATTGTTCACTGGTTTACCCACTGAATGCTGAATTTTGCGTTGAACACGTTGAAGTTGAACTCGAGTCTCCCAACAGTTGCCAAACACGACCAAATACCAAACTGCTGGCAAGCGATGAGATAAGCGTGAAATGCCTGATTTAGCAGGCAGGAAGCGCTTACAGTACCACACCTCTGCAAAAAAACGGTAATCTTTTTTTGTAGCTTCAACAACATATCGTAGCTACTTCATTTTGTACATATTAATAGATAGGGCGCCTGCAGTCTGCGAACAACAGATGGGCGGGTGAGATCTTGGGTGAATGTTTTCCTTTTTCCCACACGCGGGCTTCTCTCGAACCACCGCTAAAAACGCACCACGCAGATGTTCTTTCTCAGGCTACCTTCGAGCCCAAGCCTCAGGTTCTCCCCCGTCCAAGTTACGACGACAAGAACCCCAACCGTCCATGGCTCCGAGTCCACCGTCCGCCCCTCGGCTGCTGCACCACGGGACTTCAGTCTCGCTCTTGTCTGCCCTGGAGGCGAGCCTGTTAACGGATGCCCTACCAACGAGCTCCTAGATAGCGCCATCTTTCTGAAGGTGAGCTTCAAGTTCGCCTCTCCACATTCCAGTTTCCCCCTACCAATTTATTTTGTCTTTCTCGACCCACTACGCATTGCACGTACTGCCTGTCTAACCATTTACTCTTCTCAGCGTATGCTATCGACAAGTGATTTGAGAACTTTCATCATTACAAGGTCACGCTGGTGAGCATCATCTTTTTGATCTTCGTTATAATCGTCACCACCGCAACTTTCTCACCTGTTACTTGCCAACTGGGGTTGCTTGTGGAGGAACTCAAGCTCATCGAGCAATGTGAGCAGCCCGATATCCTTCCCTCTCGTTCCGATCATCTCACCCAGTAGTCGCTTTCCTCAGGCGCTCAAGCTCAAGGTTATCTCCGAAGCCGAGCGCACAGCCACTCTTTACAGTCAAAGTTCAGATCCTCTTCGTCACCGTCCTGCAACCAATGGCCAGGGCTGACCCCATGACGACTACTCTTCTGAGCCCGGTCGTTGGGATTCCCACGAAGCGAGAGGGGAACTAAGGTTGCCAGTACGGATCTCAAGTCGCTCGGACTCAAGCCCACCATTCCCCCTCCGCCGGCGCTTTTGGCACTGGCGCCGACCCAAACCGCCAGTCGCCCGCCTGTGAGTTAACTGGGCTCTTTCCTATTTCTGGATATTGGCAACCACCGGAAACCCAAGGAAGCGATGCCGCCGCGCATCGCGTACCTGCGCGCCTTCACGAGAGCGCAAACGTCCGCGCCTTCAGCGATGCCGGTTCACTCGGTCGGGTCACGAAGCGCGACAACTCTCCCATAAGAGATGTCTGCTGACCCGGGTTGTTCCGTTCACACAGATCGGCTTTTCTGGCCTCTCCGCCTGCTCTCCTTTCCGTGCTCAGCGCCCCAGTGGTGGTGCCGCTCCCGGCATTCTCATCAGGCTCTCCCCTGTCGTCGGTGACAGCTGAGGGAGCAGGGTGAACATTCCGCTCCTTCCTATACTCCAGAAGACGTCAACGGTCAATATAAACGCCACGGGTCACAACTAGACAGCCGACCTCGCCGCTGCCAAGTTGAACGACTCGCACGACGGCCGCTGCAACATCGCACGCATCGATAGTCCCGAGAAGTTCCACCGATCCTCCAAGGGCCACATGCACGACAGCAGCGGCGGCGCCACCGCCGTCAACGATAACGTAAGTAACAACTTGTACGGCGACGACAGCAATCTTGTCTCGCGTCACGGTCCCTACGTCCGCCTTTTACTAGTAGCACCGAAGGACCTGTGGTTTCTATCTAATTCTTCGCTACAAATGTCGGGATTATCCTCTTTTTCTTTTTGTCTGGGGTGATGATGGGAGGCTTTTCAAAATTTCCTTCCTTTAATTCCTTACGAACATCGAGGCAGGCATCAAAGAGGAATTGTTCACACGCACATGACATACAGTATTTTGTATCCTCAACGCCTAGTCAATGCCAGTGTCTACCTTTTCTTCGTCATCTCTGTTTCTTTCTTTTGTATACGATAGGGGACTTTAAGGTAATACAAATACATGTTATATACATCGTTTCTGACCGAAACTGCTTTCGTGAGAGAATCGCCTGTGGTTATTTCAAGCTCTATGGCAACACAACTCCAAATCGGGATCTGCGTCGGCCCCGGCGATAAAAGTCAGGGTTCGGAAGCGTCGTGTGCATAATTGGCGATCACTCAATATTTCCATCTCGTACAGATAACGTACAAAGACATGATCATGTGCGTACTCCAAGTCTGTGTCGTCCTCCCGAAGAAAACAAGAAAAAAAAAGAAAGACAGGAAAGAAGGAAGAAAGAAAAATTGCTGTCCAGACTCCATAGACTATGTTATCACGTGTCTTTGGGGAACGGGGGGGAAACTTGAATAAAACAGTCCAAAAAAAAGACTGGGCGGGTAGTGGCGAATGTGGAAAGGATTTAACAAAGAGGGATGGGGTGTCGTTAAGCCACGCTGGGATTTTTCGGGTGTCGGAGTCCCTGACTATCGAGAGTGCGGTGCCGTGATCGTGGTGGAGGGGGCGATGGTGTCTGGCGCGCGGAGGAGACTGTTCCGGTAAACGAGGCTGTCCAATTGGAAAGGTGTCAATGAACTCCAAATGCGTGCATCCTTGCGCCGGACTTCAGGGTGTTCGCTTTCAAGGTGATCTCGGAATGATTCATGTTGTCCCGCCTTGGGCTCAAAGTCTCCGCAATACGAGCACGAGATTCGATATGCATGCTTGCCTACAAGGTGACTATCGAGTTCTTTCTGCTGTCGAAAACTGGCATGACAAATGTGGCACTGGTTGAATGTCACATTCACTTGTACGGGATGGCCTGAACGCGATCGTAAGGTAATGAACGACAGTAGAGCGCCCCACGACCCCTCATTCAAGTCCATCGCCATACGATTCTCTATGTGAAGGTGACGCAGGGAAGGAAGCACAGTTGTATGCCCCTCTTCGACTCCCAGAGCACACAAGATGGCGGTCGTAAGTTTGCCAGTCACCGGAAAGTTGGTTACGCCGCCGAATGCGCGGAGAAGTTCTAGCCATTGTTCACCATCCACGTCATCCTGCACACTTGACGACTGCATCATTCTGATGCGCAGATTGTTTACACGGAAAAGGAATGGGGAAAATTGGACACAAACTTGAGCCATGCAGGACAACTGCCAGTCTAACTGCTGGCACGATATGTGTAATCGAAGAGGTATGGAAGTGCTTGAGTTGGAAACGGAGATAGAAATGGCATGCGCGGAGGTTTGAACGTCTGCTCGACTGAGAGGCGTCTGTATTTCTATCCGCTCGATGAATCGGCCAAGTTGCGAAGCGTCCATCGTGGGTTGGCTAAACAATGTGATATCAATATCCCCGAGACGAGGCGCGTCGATTCTGGCAACGAAGTTGTCCAAGTATTTGCTAGTTCCTCGATATCTGAAACACGTGAGTGCTGGAAGAACAACCCGTTCCCCCGATGGTGGAGGCAAGCTGAGGTAGCTTCGGCGAGAGGGGAGGGAAAGGAAATGGAGTGAAAGTGTTTCAAGCTGGGTCGCCTCGGATAAGGCATCCGCGAACGCTTCCGGGTGAAAATACCCAATTCTAGGAATTTCATGGAGTTGAATATCAACGAGACCCATGGAAGGAGCAAGACACTGCGGGAGTGCGGGGATGGCGATCCTGGTCGAGTGCAGAGTACGGAGGCGTGGGCCCCACCGAAAAGTATTGGAGAGGGTCAGTTGCACGGTATCCGAGTCTCGGGAGAAAAGAACAAGCTCTTCTAATTCCGAATAAGGCGCTTCGACGAATAATTTTTCCAGAAGAGAAATTGTGATTGTGAGGCTGATGGAGCTAACACGATCACAGTGCTTCAGTGCAGCCACGATGTTTTCCTCGTCCTCGGGAGCAGGAGGGTCCAGAGTTGGCGACCCCCCGTACTGTAAGACGATAGGCAGGGCTGGCCAGCAATCTAAGGTTTTCAAGACAGGCGTTCCGTACGTGCAGTAGAGCCGAAGACCTAGGCCCAGAGGTGATGTGAATACGATCTGTCGCCATCTTCGGCATACATGGCAGAGTGTATGCCAAAATTGCTCAGAGGCCGTCAAGTGATGATGGAATATGTTTCGAAGGACGTCATCAGGGAGCATCTCAAAAGTGATCTGCTGAGAAAAGGGTTCTCCTTAAAGCACACTGGCATTAGTCTGCAATAAAAAAAGTGGCATCGTACAAACGCCATACCTGCCCCATGAAGTTCATTAATCCACGGCCGTTCATACATAATATGGCCTGGGAGCTGGCGCGAGTTTGTGACTGAGGCTACGGCGTCCAGCGAAGGTGCGTAATGCAGCGCAGGCTCCGTGATGCAGGGTCTCTTCAGGGCAAGTAGCAAAGTTGCGCGCCCCAGGTCAGATAGCGGCAAAGAAAAATATTTGTTTGTCGAGAGGTTGCCAGCTACACACAACCATTTGGCATGTGTGAATGTGTGAATAATTCGCATCCAAGTTCGCATAAGCCACCGTTCACGGTAGCCGTCGTCCTGCTCACTTGATGGTCGTGTCATGCCGATGCGTAGATCCTTCACATTGGAAAGGGGAAAGAAAACATTATTACAGATCAAATCCATGGAGAATAGCTGGTCTCTTAATGACTTGCAGAGTAATTGTAATTTAAGGCATGCGGAAGCTCCTGGCCGTATCAAGGAGATAGAGATGGCGCGCTCAGAAGATAGAATATATGCTCGACAGTGTGACTTGTATATTTCTGTCCGATCGAGGAAGTCGCCAAGTGCCCATGTTGGAAAACTGATGTCATTGAAGAATGTGAATTCGATATCTCCGAGACGAGGAGCATCGGTTCTGGCTACAAGCCCTTCCAAGTACCGGAAATTTCCTCGAAAATCAAGGCGGGTGAGAACAGGAAGAACAGTGCGTCCACAGGACTCTGGGGACTCTGGGGGTAGGACACGGTAGTCATTGGTAGAGAGGAAATGGAGCGAAAGTGATCGAAGTTTGGCCATCCCGGACAAGGCGTGTGTGAGTGCTTCTGGTGGGAACCTTATAGAATCTTCGTGGAGCTGAAGGTCTACGAGATTCCTGGAAGAATAAAGGAGCCGAATGAGTGAGGGAATCGCGATCCTAGTCAAATGGAGACGGCGAAGGCGTAGACCCCACCGAAAAGCGCTGGGAAAGGTCTGCCGCACGCCATCTCGGGAAAAAAGAACGAGGTCTACTAGCTCCGAAAACGGCCTCTCGATTGTGGCTAACTTTTTCAAGAGCGGGCTTGTGGCGGTGAGGTTGATAGAACTAACACGATCAGACTGCTTAAGCGTAGCCATGATATTGACTTCGCCCTCGAGGGTCGGGAGACCCGGCTCTAGAGATCCTCCGTACTGCACGACGATAGGCACGGCGGACCAGCAATGTAAAGTCTCCGATACAGGCGTCCCGTGGGTACAGAAGATCCGAAGGCTTAGAGTTCGCTGAGACGCGAATACGATACGTCGCCATCTGCGACATATGTGGACAAGCCTATGCCACTGTTGTGGAGAGACATCGAGATAATAACGAAATATGTTGAGAAACACATCGTCGGAAAGCTCTCTGATCGTGACTTATCGAGAAAATGAAAACATTAGCTAAAGGCGCAGATATTGGCGGAAGATTCACCTCTTCCAGGGAATTTGCTTGGTGTGGTAACAGGTTGGGGGGGCGATATGTATCGGACACGGGAATGTCTATTGAGATATCCGCGACATTGACCGTCGGGTCGCACAGAAGTAAAGACACTGTATCACTTACTTGAGCAAGGGCATGAGAGGAGAACGGGTGGCCGTATCCTTATTGGTAGAACACGAAGGAACACAAGGAGTATGAAGTTATCCGAGTCACCGCGACGGCGAACAAGATTTGGGGAATATAGTACCGTGGAGATGACAAGCTACAGTAACGGAGGCTCCTACTAGTAGGCAGCGCCACGTGAGCTTTCCCTTCCACTCCGATTTCCTCCGAATCCCAATGTACCCTCATATCAGTTTTTTTTTCTCGACTTCTCGACCGACTTCTGCTGACTCCTCCCAGTGGATGTCAACCAGTTGTGTGAGAACTTTCGTCATTACAATGTCACGCTGGTGAGAATCGTCTTTTTTGTCTTCATGATGATCGCCACCATCGCAGTCTTCTCATGTATCACCCTCCAAATCGGGCTCTTTAGGAAGAGATGGCTGCTGCCTCTCTCGACGTCGACTGTGAGGAGAAACGTACCATCAAGTAATGTGAACGGCTCGATACCCTTTCTTACCCGATGATCTCACCTCGTCGCATTCCCAGGATTCGAAGCTCTTCAACACCGTCCTGCGACATATAGCCAGGGCCGACCCCCTGCCCTTCCGAGCCTGGCCGTCGGTGGTTCTGTGC
The DNA here is from genome assembly GCA_021525015.1 of Lactarius pseudohatsudake. Lineage (NCBI taxonomy): Eukaryota > Fungi > Basidiomycota > Agaricomycetes > Russulales > Russulaceae > Lactarius > Lactarius pseudohatsudake. The sequence continues at coordinate 183,838 of JAKELH010000069.1, read as the reverse complement.
AGAGCCAGATAGAAGCCAAGTTCGATAATATGAATATCAAGTCGTCAGATCTCAGTTCCCACCATACCCGGTTCCCCTGCTGTCCGCACCTTTCACACCAGCGTCAACCAGACGCTTGCATTCGACTCAACATCCTCTTTCCTGTCTCCGGATACCGCCAATACTGACAGCAACCCGAGCGACGCCGCCACCACGCTCGCCCAATAGCGTGCCGAACTCAAAGCCCCTGACAACGCGGCGCATCGAATTTCTGCGCTGGCACTCGCCTCGAGCACAGGAGAGCGCGGCACTTGGGCTGGCGTCCTCGGCCAGGTTTCGGAGCCGGACAACTCCATCACGCAAGATATATCCGTCGAGCCCGGGTCGTCCCATCCACGGAACGTGGCCGAGTGGGTGCACACGCTCCAGCGGTAGAAGTACACGCACTTTGAGGGCATGAGTGGCGTGGCGGGGAAGGTGATGGTGGTGATGGACGAGCAGGCACTAGAGGTGCAGGGTGTTGCGATGCTCAGTGCGTCCAGGAAGGTGCTCAAGACGTTCGCAGGAAAATGTGCATTGACGACCCGACTGCGCCTCCCCCGCCCCGCCACCGTCTGGCGGACCTGCAAACGGTGACACTGGGCTCGAGCATGGGGGGCTCGACTAGTAGTGGTGGCAGACTGTCTTCTGCGTGATAGCGCCTCTTAAAATACGAAGGTAAAACGGTTCTTTTTTTTTTGGTTGTTGCGAGCTAAAAAGCAGCATCACGCTCTCTCCGTCTCTTTGCTTTATGTCCGCCTTTTGCTAGTACTAGGGACTTACGATCTCTATTTAATTTGTTTTGAATGTCGGGATTGTCCTCTTTTTCTTTCCCGGCGGCCGTCGTACGGTGGTGGCGGTGGTGGGGCCTGGTATTTCTTTTCTCCTTAATTCCTACGATTCTCGAGGAGTCGCCGTTCTTATGCGCGCGTTCATACACACAGGACGTACAGTATATGTATTCTCGGTGCCTAGCCAATCTCGTCTACGCGAAATCGCTTCTGACCGATACTACTTTATTTTCCCTGCGAGGGAATGGCAGTTGGGTGTGAGATGCTTCAAGCGCTATATATGGCGGCGCGGCGCCATTCCTGGCAATTCGAGTCGGCCCCTGTTGTTTGCGATAAAAGTGATGGTTCGGACGCGTCGCGCGCACAATTTCAAGTTGGCAATCATTCAATACTGTTATCTCGTAGTACATATAACATACCAAAAAAGAATCGTCTGCGTACTCTGTGTTGTCCCCTCGAAAAAGAAAAAAAGGAAAGGAAAGGAAAGTACTGTCCGTAGACTGTGTCTTTGGAGAACGAGGCGGCGCGCGGGTTCGGAGGAACGGCTCGAAGTGTTGACCTCGTGTGTTGGAATCGGGAGTGCGGCGCCATCACCGTGGTGAAGGGTGCGACTATGGCGCGCGCAGAGAACTGTACTGGTCAACGAGAAAGACAAGTCCGATGAAAAAGGGGTCCGAAATGCGTGAATCTTTGCGTGCAACTTCGGGGTGCTTGCTTTTGAGGTGTTCTCGGAATAGATGGCGGTGTTTCGGTGTACACTCGAAGTCGTCGCAATACGAGCACATGAGTCGGTATGCGTGCTGGTCTACAAGGTGTCCTCTGAGGGTTTGCGGATATTCGAAACTATTGTCACAGATGGAGCACAAAATTTCCAGCTTTACGGGACGGCGGGAGCGCTGTCGCGAGGTGGTGAATAGCCGTGCAGCGTCAATAAGCGGCCCATCTATGGTCACGGGCCCCTGTGTACGAAGATTGCGCAGAGCAGTGAGCACAGTTGCGCTGGTTGTATGCACCCCGCTGGTTGGACACAAAGCACGCAGGATGTCCTTCACATGTATGCCAAGTACACGAAAGTCCCTTGCGCCACCGAATGAGCGGATCAGCTCCAGCCATTGTTCAACATACACGTCATCTTGCACACTTGGGGATTCGGTTGAATTTATGCCTAGAGTTTCTATGCGGAATAGGAGCGGGGAAAATTGATCACAAACTTGAGCCATCGAGGAAAACTGCCAATCTAACTGCTTGCACGATATTGATATCTGTAATCGAAGAGGTGTAGAAGTGCCTAAGCTGGTAAACGAGATGGACATGGCATGCTCGGAGCTTTGAATCTCTGCTTGACTGAGAGACGTCTGCATTTCTGTCCGCTCGATGAATCGGCCAAGTTGCGAAGCGTCCATCGTGGGTTGGCTAAAGAATATGACATCAATATCCCCGAGACGTGGCGCATCGATTCTGGCAACGAAGCTGTCCAAGTACTTGCTAGTTCCTCGATATTTGAGATACGTGAGCGCAGGGAGAACAATGCGTTCACCTGACGGTGGAGGCAAGCTGAGGTGGTTTCTGCGGGGGGGGAGGGAAAGGAAATGGAGTGAAAGTGTTCGAAGTTGGGTGGTCTCGGATAAGGCATTCGCGAATGCTTCTGGGGAAAAATACCCAATCTTAGGAATTTCATGGAGCTGAATATCTACGAGGGCGATGGAAGGAGCAAGGTGCTGTGGGAGTGCGGGGATGGCAATCCTAGTCGAGTGCAGAGTACGGAGGCGTGGGCCCCACCGAAAAGTGCTGGGCAGGATCAAATGCACGGTATCTCGGGACATAAGAACAAGCTCTTCTAATTCCAAATATGGCGTTTCTAAGATGAATAACTTTTCCAGGAGAGAACTTGATGTTGTGAGGCCGACGGAGGTAACACGATCAGAGTGCCTCAGTGCGGCCACGATGTTTTCCTCGTCCTCGGGTCCAGGAGGGTCTAGGGTTGGAGACCCCCCGTACTGTACGATGATAGGCAGGGCCGGCCAGCAATCTAAGGTCTTCAAGACAGGCGTTCCGTACGTACAGTAGAGTCGAAGACCTAGGCCCAGAGGTGATGTGAATACGATCTGTCGCCATCTTCGGCATACATGCGTGAGTGTAGGCCAAAATTGCGCAAAGGCATTTACTAGATGATGACGGAATATATTCAGAAGGACATCGTCAGGGAACCTCTCAAATGCGAGTTGCTGAGAAAAGGGTCCTTTGAGCTAGTGATTTGCCGGCCCGGCTCGGCCTGATAGCCGTGGCTTTGGCCCGTCTTTCCATGGCCCAGGCTTTTTAAAAGTCAAGCCAAGGCCAACCCCCTGGCTTTCAACGGCTTAGGCTGGCCTCGGCTTTAGAGCCGGGGCTTCATAGATTCAGATAGTATCTACAAGACATTTCTAAACAGTACTAAAGTACTACTACGCGTGCCTCATCCTCATCTTCGAGGCCTTCTACCAATTCATCCCAAGACCAGCCCTCCCCAGTGTGGACAACGTCACTTGAGGTTGCTTCATGGTTGACTGGGTCTTGATCTACCAAGTCAAGGTACTCTTCCTCTTGTGCAGCGCTGATGACCTCACGAAATATCAAGTCTTGATGGATAAAGCTTTTGAGGCACTGCAGCGCCTCGACAATGTCGCCTTGAAGGCGATTCCGACGCTTACTGATCGTGATACCTGCAGCTGAGAAGGCACTCTCGCTTGACACTGAAGATGCCATAATGGCAAGGTGGTCACGCGCAAGAGAGCGCCAGGTCGGATAACGTTGACCATGGATCTATAGAATGAGGTGCACCGTATCCGAGTCAGTAAGTGATGAGTTTGGATAGCAACAAAGACGACGACTTACCCCCCACCAGCGGACAATTCCCATGCCTTCGGGAACTACTTCATGTGTCTTGAAGTATGTGTCCCACTCGTCCAGCCACGGCCTACTGGGGTCAATCAAATTGTTACCGTCCTCATCACTGCTGCTGTCGGTGTCGTCAATGTTCAAGCGGCTGGCCTTGTGGCGCGAAGCACTCTTGCGGATGCGGGTGGACATAGGCTCCATATGCTTGTGGAGGTCATTATACCGCTGCGTGAACTATCTCGTGTGTCAGTAATGGCCCGAAAGAAACCCAGAACTAAGAATACATACACATGCACGCACAGTATCTTCCACCTCTGACACAAGGTCCGGGCTCCACTGCTTCTTGAAGTGATTCATTTTCGAAGTCGGATTGAGCACTACAACAGTGAAGCGTTAGCAAATATTGAAGAGAGGAATGTTAGTCTTACCCATGGCAATGATATGTGCATCTGACGTGCCAGAACGTTGATAGTATTCATCAAGCTTGGCCATACCGGCAGCGAGCGCCGGCGCGAACTTCTCGTAACGATCTTTGTTTGAGGCTTTCTCCCACTCGGCGTACAACTCCTCCAAGGCTGGCAGAGCGTTGTGGAGGGTTGGTCTTGAGGATGCAGAGAATGCGTGTTGTGCATTGTCCGCGTGCTAAAGGAGTAACTTTAGAGTGGTACATTGACAAGCAACACATATTTGACGCACCTGTAGAATGTTACTGAAGAGGCGCACTCGCTTCCACTCGTCCTCATCTAAGATGAGATCACCGAGCTTGCGCCGAGTCTCACCGACTTTTTCGCTGAGCCTGAGCTCACAAACGAAATCGTCGACTGCCTGCAGGTTAAGGTATAAATATTGTAGGACACAGTAAGAAAAGCACTTACATAGCGCCGCGACTCAGCGCGAGTGAGCATGATATATGTTGAGGACCAGCGAACTTTCATGTCGAGCAACAGCTGGCAAGGGAGTATACTATTGCGCTCTTGAACCATCTTGAAGAGTTGTTTTCGTTGCGAAGAAGAGCGCGCCTGTGTCCCACATATCAGAAATGAAGGATGAAGGGTTAAACCCACCCGAAAAAGAGACAAACCTTGACACAGATGGCTCGAATGATGCCGATCTCATCACGTTCGCCTGTGCTTGCACCGACTTTGTCAGGGATGGTGACGTCTTCAGGATCCCCGGAATAGTACTTGGACTTGCTGCGCGTAGATATGACTGCTTGAGCGGCCAAGTTAATAATGTGTGCCAGACATCTGTATGAATAAGCGGGTTTGGTATGAGCATCGAAACATCATCAAGGACGAGAGACATACCTAATTTGACGACACTGAACATCAAACGTGTGTCCAGTCTTGAGGTCATAACAACGCGCAAATTCTTGAAGCATCGTCGTGTTGTTCTTCGCGTTGTCACATGTAACGTGCCCAATCTGCAGCCAGACAACTGGTCAGGACTTGGAAGACGCAGTCGTAACTATCACATACCTTATGTACAATACCAAGGCGGTCACACACCTTGTATAGCGCCTGCCCAAGCCTGGTACCATTGTGAGCCGTGTTGAGTTGAGTGAACCCGAGCAATGAATGCTCCTGGGTCCACTCCCCGATGGTGCTTTCCTCGATCCAATGCCCGGTGACCGCGAAGTACCCATCCGCATTGCTGGCCTGCCACGCGTCACATGTTAGGCTTATTTCACCGCTCACAACGGGGCTCTGTCGAGTTATAGTAGCATGGAAAGAAAGGAGAAAAAAGGAACTTACATTAAGCCGATCCTTCAAGACAAGCATCTGTTGCTTGAACGTTTTGATGATGTGCCCACGTGTTTGCTTCAACGAAGGCAACTTGACGTCACGATTTGCACGCGAGGCAACGTCAATCATCCTCTTGAAGGATGGTCTGCTGAAGACTTGAAGCGGCTGGAAATGCGCCAATGAATTAGTCCAATATACATATGAATGAAACGAAGAAATACTTACAAGGTCAGCATCGACAAGCCATTCGATTGCGGCTGCTGTGAATGCCTTCTCGCTATACACGATTGGCCTATCGTCTTCAGTTTGGGGCTTGAAATGGTCGGTAACCATTGACTGGAGCGTTTTAACACTCTTGTCGACGGCGGCCAGTCTGCGTTCCTTCGCATCGTCGGGTAGCATTGATTCAAATTTGCTCTGCTCGCACCACTTTCTGTAGTATTTCTAGAAAGAATTATATCAATGGAAAGAAAAGACCGGAAGACAAAGACTCACCCAATGCAAAGATGCCGCATGACGCCGAAGAGTTGTGTGTTCGCCCGTCAAAATCTTGTCCTTCTTTGGACATCCACGCCCTTCCCTATGGAATGTGAATGTCATGAGTTACGGATGGACCACATAAAAAGAAAAGGAAGTTACTCACGTGCAGAGATTACAGCTCATTCGTATCTTGGTCTGACCCGGTGGCGTAGGGACAGTGGTAAAGAAGTTCTTGATGTCTGCCGTGGGATCAGTTTTGTTGAGAGGTTCTTCGCGCAGGTCCGAGACATCGTCGATGTCCATAACGTGGACGTCGGTGTGCATCCCTGAGTCATCCAGACCATCTGAGGGCCTGATCGTCTTGGCTTTCTTCGAGGTCGGCGCACCGTCATCGATATCGTCCGTCGATGGTGAGGGTGTTGACTCTCTTGCATGGCCCACATTGTGAGCAGATCGCTTACCGGTTTTCCGAGCTGCGGCCAAGCCAGCCGGTGTATGCGACGGTGCAAGGGCCTTGACCGCTTGGCCGTGTGAGGGCAAAGGCGAAGCGGTGGGTGTAACCGAAGGCGTTGACGCAGCTGTGATGGGCCCCCCTGACTCTTGAGTAACCAAAGAACGAGCAGACGCAACTGCACGGCGATGCGAGCTGAGCTCCAGCTCACCCGCATTTTCCGCAGTCAACTTTGCCGTGGGGTGAATGGTGCGAGAGGGTCGAGTCATGATGCGGAGTCGTCGAGTCGAACAAGAAAAAAACGTGGGCTTTATTCAAAACTAGCTACACATGATGTGCAACTGCAGTGCGAATCCCGCTGTTCCTTTGCGAGTCCGATCACCGCACATATCCTGTCAATAAATGTCAGTAATATCACTTGATGCAACCAGGGCCACGCACCTAACCATAACAGCAGTCGGCCGGATGCCTATTAGGCAGTGGACCCATACTTCACAAAGTGCCTCAATTCTCGGATGTGTCAGAAAAGCCCATAAAAAGGGGGGGAAATGACCTCACTAATTGAAAGATTGATGGTGCGGCTACAACTTGCACTTGACCTTGAGAGGAATTGGCCGAATTGCGGCAGGAACGCCAGGAGCCTGAGGGAGGGGTTAACAACGCGAGACAAAACCAACATGTACGGTAGCGTTGCAATTAGGCCGGACCGCACATCACGGAGCCGAGGCTGTGGGCCGGGCCGCCATCTTGCCAAATCTGAAGCCTGAGCTGCGGGCCGTCAAAAGCTGAGCCGGCGGCGTCCGTGGGAACGGCTTTCCACAGCTGGCTTTGGCCGGCATCCGGCTTTGGAGCCGGGCCGGCAAATCACTACTTTGAGCACATGAGCGCTTGATCAAAATTGGCATTGTAAAAATGACATACCTGTCCCACGGAGTTCATTGATCCACCGTCTGTCATATTCCACCCCTATATTACGGCCTAAGAGCCGGCGTGAGTTTGTGTCTGAGGCTACGGCATCCAGCGAAGGCGCGCGCGCGTAATGCGGCGCAGGTAGTGATGGTAAGGTTCGGTTCTGAACCTTGGTTCGAACCTGAACCGGACCGGTCCGAACCCCAATTTCGGGTTCAGGTTCAGCTGTTGACCTGAACCGAACCAATGGTTCGGTTCAGGGTTCAGCAAATTCCTGAAACTGGAGAACCAGTTCTGAACCAGTTCTGAACCAATGAACCATTGAAAATATGCAAAAATTTTAGGCACTCAAACCAAAATCAAAAGTGTTCTATTTAGTGAATGGCATGGGTTTATGTACCCATGCGGGTTCAGCCCGTTTGGGCGGGTACGGGTAAATTTGTGACCCTCGCGAAACCCGTACCCGTGGTCACCGGTCACCGGTCACGGGTTTCGCCGGGCACGCAGGTCGCCGGACCGGACGCTGCTGCAACGTGTCAACAGACTGCCATTGTCCTCCGACGCTCACTGGCAGCGCTCGTCGACTGCGTTCCTTGGCCCAGGGAACCCTCAATTTAAAGCTAAGTGTTTTTCCTTTGTCTGATCCTTTTAGCTAACTACAATGTTTTTCTTTCTTTCTAGGTTCCAACCACGTTCTCGGCGCTGCCCCCACCTCGCCCCACGCAGGCCTGTACTGCCACCACCACCTTTGGCTTGCAAGTGCCAATTCCACCTTCTTGCAGCACGCAAGAGCTGCCATGCCCCACCGCGACACTACGATACCGGCATGGCGTGCAAGCCTCGCTACGACGACAGCGACACGGCGCACGGCGTGACGAAGACAGCGACACAGCGCGTGGCGTGACAAAGACATCGACACGGCGCATGGCGCTACGACAGCGACACAGCGCGCGGTGCTACGACAGCGACACGACGCTGCGGCGTGACAAAGACAGCGACATGGCGCGTGGCGCTACGACAGCGACACGACGCCGCGGCGTGACGAAGACAGCGACACGGCGCGTGGCGTGACGAAGACATCGACACGGCGCATGGCGCTACGACAGCGACACGGCGCGTGGCGCTATGACAGTGACACGGCGCGTGGCGCTACGACAGCGACATGGCGCATGGCGCTACGACAGCGACACGGCGCGTGGCGCTACGACAGCGACATGGCGCATGGCGCTACGACAGCGACACGGCGCATGGCGCTACGACAGCGACATGGCGCGTGGCGCTACGACAGCGACATGGCGCGCAGCGCTACGACAGCGACATGATGCCGCGGCGTGACGAAGACATCGACACGGCGCATGGCGCTACGACAGCGACATGGCGCGTGGCGCTACGACAGCGACACAGCGCGCGGTGCTACGACAGCGACACGACGCCGCGGCGTGACGAAGACAGCGACACGGCGCTGCGGCATGGCGAAGACAACGACACGGTGCCGCGGCATGGCGAATACGGCGCCGTGGCCTTTAGTTTACAAGTCTATAGTCACTGTACTAGTATTATACACATGGTTTAATATAATATATTTGGGTATTTTGGGTGCACGGGTCGCAAGGGTGTAGAACCCTTGTGATGCTTGACTGACCCTTACCCCTCACTGCGGGTAAGGGTTTCGACAGGTACGGGTACGGGTACGGGTATGAAAAAAAAACCCGAGGGTTACCCGGGCCACACACTAGGGCCCCATACTATGCAACTCTCAACAGTAGCAATTGTATATAGCTTTTTTAGAATTCCAAATGTAAGGCAAAGTCTTTTGTGGTAACCGACAGGGTGGCTCTGCACATTTTGTGTGATTACATAAGCATTGCCTTTGTTCAGGTTCGGTTCAGGTTCAACCCCTCCCCGAACCTGAACCAAACCAATGTGAACCTGAACCAATGGTTCGGTTCAGGGTTCGGCCTAGACCCCTGAACTGAACCAATGGTCTGGTTCGGGGTTCGGGAAAAAGGGTCAAAGAACCAAACCAAACCAAACCTTACCATCACTAGGCGCAGGCTCTGTCACGCAGGCTCTGTTCAGGGCAGGTAGCAAGGTTGCGCGTCCCAGCACAGATAGCGGCAAAGAGAACACAATGTTTGTCGAAAGGATGCCAGTTACACGCAACCATTTCGCATATTTGAATTGGCGAATCAGTCTCATCAGCCACTTTTCACGGTTGCTGTCGTCCTGTCCACTTGATGGTCATGTCACACTAATCCATAGATCCTCCACATTTGAAAAAAGAGTAGAAACACTAGTGCATATCTGAGCCATGGATGATAGCTGGTCGATTAATGGCTCGCAAAGTAATTGCTACTTAAGGCAGGTGGAAGCTCCTGGCTGTATCAAGGAGATGGAGATGGCTTGCTCAGAGGATAGAATATGAGCTTGACGGTGTGACTTTTGTATTTCTATCTGGTCGATGAATTCGCTAAGTATTGAAAGATCGACGGTGAGTGCATCGAAGAATGTGACTTCGAAATCCCCTAGACGAGGAGCATCGATTCTGACCACAAGGCCTTCCAAGTACTCGGCAGTCCCTCGAAAATTGAGGCGGGTGAGAACAGGAAGAACAGCGCAGCCCCATGACTGTGGGTGTAGGACACGGTAATTAGTGGTAGAGAGGAAATGGTGTGAAAGTGATTGAAGCTGGGTCATCCCGGACAAGGCATTCATGAGCGCTTCTGGCGGGAACTGCCAAAAATCGAGAACTTCGTGAAGCCGAAGGTCCACGAGATTCGTGGAAAAATAAAGAACCTGAAGGAGTCCGGGAATCACATCAGCAAAACGACACTCGCTTAATTTTTCGCTTATTCAAGTAATAAGCACCATAAGCTTCCCTAAACGGGACTAAGCGGGAAATCAGAATAACCGAGGTTTAAAGCAGTTAAGCAAATAAGTAGATTATATTCCTGAATTGGGCTTAATTTTCGCTTATTCGCGACTGAATCACAGCTGAAATCCATCCTTATTTATTAAACACCTGGCTTATTTTTCAAGAATTGGGTCTATTATGAAAAACTACGATACATGGTATTGATCCCCCGCAACGCCTGAGTACCCTCCGTAAACTGGGGCGCAGAGAGTGTGCCTCCTGCTGTGCACAAGGTGGACTCTCCCTCTCTACGGGCCGGCGATCGCATCGAGGCACTGGGCATACTGGACATTTCCGCTAGTCCCAGTGGTGGCAAGTTGGAACACTGGTCGCGGCGGCTCAAAGCCAGGCTCAGCGACATTCAACGAGGGACACAACAGATACGCACCTCTGAATGCTTTGCAGCCAAGTGGGATGCCTACACAGTGTGCAGGGGTGGTGGGATCGAAAAACATGAGCCAAAAAAAAAAGAAAAAGTCGACGACATCGCACGGCGGGCTTGATTTCGAGCTGATCTGACAGTACGACTAATAAGACAAGAGTAAGAAAGAGGTTAGTAGGAAGCGCGAAAATAATGATATATAAAGACATACAATGTGGCAACAACGACTCGGACAGGCTAGAGTCTCGTCATTAGCCTGTGATAGAAAACAAAAAGAAAAAGAAACAAAAATACCTGGTTTCGTCGAGAACCTCATGAGCTGGTGGTGATGGAGAAAGAGGCGGTTGTACCTGTGTCGGATGGGCTTGGGCAATGACGTTGCAGCCTTGTGTTATGGGGAGGATGGTACGTTGTATTGCAGAGGCCCGGGTTTTGTGAAGTCGAGTCAGTTGTCGAATATGGAGACGAGTTGAAAAAAAAAGACATACATGTGCAACCACATACTGGGCAGGCTTTGGGACTGAAAACCATGCATGAATACTGGGTCGAGCAGAAAGCAGTACGCGTGAGTGGGGAAAAGAGCGGACTCAGCAGAGACGGACGCGAGAATTGTTGATCGTCGATATTTTGAACTCAGGCTCTGGTGTAATTGGCTCGCTCGGCTTCTTTGTGTTTGTTTGGTTGGGTTTCTTCGGATCTCCCCATCTCTTCTCGCCGCATACACACACACTCTCCCCCCTCTCGCTCGTTATTTCCTTCGCCAACGCTCACCCTCGCCCCACGTTGCCACGGACGCCGACGCCGACCGCCTCGCAAATGGCCTATAGACACTCGAAGGCAGGCCGCGCATCCCCGCGCATCGTATCTCCTTTGTCCATCGCCTTCCGTCTTGTCTTCGTCCCGATCGTCTCCACCCGCGTTCCGTCTTGTTTCCTCCACTTATGCCACCCTTTCCCTATACTACACTCCTTACTTCTTACTGGCTTGTTTGTGGCTACGGTTCTGTCTGTATTTAAACCCCTGTAATCCTTGCTGAATACACGGCGCTCGGTTGCCTTTCTCCACTTCTTTCTCTGTATGACTATCCGGGAAGTTAGGCCCAGTCGCGGGCACTCGAAGGATAATCCCGTCGCTCGATCTCGTCTCGATCCCGTCCTCGCCCGCTCTCGCCTTCGATGCATGCGATCCGGGGATCCAGGGGGCCAGTGGCTGCAGCGACAGCGACGACGACAACGAGTCAACGACGCCCCTCTGCATGCGACAGCGACGACGACAACGAGCCGACGACGCCCCACTGCATGCGACCCCGATACCTCTGTATGACCCCAGCTGCAACAGCCACAACGCCACCATTGCCTGCTGCTGCCGGGATAGTACCGACACGAACTGCCTTGGTTGGATTCACAACATCCGTCTTGAGTCTTACTTTCTTAGTGCTCTTGTAAATTTACACTACATGGTTGAATAAAAATTTAGGCTCTGAAAGGTCTTATATTTGATTGAGAAGCTTAGGGGTCGCTTAGCGGCTTAGTGACAGAACAACCAAATCTAAGCGATGAAATAAGCTGGTTAAACTTATGTCGTTTTGCTGATGCACGACCCTAGTCGAATGGAGACAACGAAGGTGTGGGCCCCACCGAAAAGCGGTGGGCAGGGTCAACGGCACGCCATCTCGAGATAGAAGGACGAGGTCTTCTAGTTCCGAAAACGGCTTCTCGATTGCAGATAACTTTTCCAAGAGCGACTGTGTGGCGGTGAGGTTGATAGAACTAACACGACCTGACTGCTTCAGTGCGGCCATGATGTTGCCCCCATCCTTGGGAGCTGGGAGACCAAGCTCTGAAGATCCACCGTACTGCACGTCGATAGGCATCGCGGGCCAGCAGCGTAGCGTCTTCAATACAGGGGTCCCGTGGGTACAGACGATTCGAAGGTGTAGAGTCCGCTGAGATGCAAAAACGATACGTCTCCATCTGCGACATATGTGGACAAGCCTAGGCCAATATCGTGGAGAGACATCAAGATAATAACGAAATATTTGGAGAAGCACATTGTCTGATAGCTCTCTGATCGTGACTTGTCAAGAAAATAAGAAATTTAGCCAGAGGCACAGGTGTAGGAACATGTACCTCTTCCCCTGACAGCCTGAGGGAATTTACTACTTGGTGTGGTAACGAGTTCGAATTGGGGGGGCGATACCTCAGGCTGTCGCCGGACACTGGCATGTGTTTTGAGATATCTGTGACCTTGACTGTCATGCCGAGCGGAAGTGAAGAGTCTGAAGACACTAGATTACTTACTTTAGAAAGTGCATGAGGGCAGAACAAATGGGGTATCTGCGGCGTATCCTTATTGTAGAACAACAATGAAGGGACAGAAGGAACGTGTTTGAAAAAAAACACAATGAACAAGCAAAGAACACGACGTTATACGTCGGCTGAATAAGCTAGGAGACTACTCCAAGTACGAGAATGTTGCAGTCTATAAATTAGTACACGCCAACTGCTCGCACGATATTTGTAATCGAAGAAGTGTAGAAGTGCTTGGATTGGGAAAGGTGATAGAAATGGCATGTGCGGAGGTTCGGACCTCTGCTTGACTGAGTGACGTCTGCATTTCTATCCGCTCGGTGAATCGGCCTAGTTGGGAAGCGTCCATCGTGGGTTGGCTAAAGAATGTGAGATCATATTCCCCGAGACGAGGTGCGTCGATTCTAGCCACAAAGTTGTCCAAGTAATTGCTAGTTCCTCGATATTTGAGGCACGTGAGCGCAGGGAGAACAAACCGTTCCCCTGACGGTGGAGGCAAACCGAGGTAGTTTCGGCGGGGGGGAAGGGAAAGGAAATGGAGTGAAAGTGTCTCGAGTTGGGTCATCCCGGACAAAGCATTCGCGAACGCCTGTGGGGAAAAGTGCCCGTTACTTGGAATTTCGTGGAACCGAAGATCTACAAGGTCTTGGCACGGTAAAAGTAGTTGTGGGAATGAGGGAAAGGCAATCCCGATCGAGTGGAGAGTACGGAGGCGAGGACCCCACCGAAAGGTGTCTGGGAGGGTCAGCTGCATGGTATCTCGGGACAGAGTAAGGCCTTCTAGTTCCAAAAATGGCTCAGATATTGCGGTGAGTTTTTCAAGGAGAGAGCTAGTGACGGTGAGGCCGATGGTGCTAACACGACCAGATTGCTTCAGTGCGGCAATGATATTGTCATCATCCCCCGGCGCTGGGGTATCGAGATTTGGAACCCCTACGTACTGTACGACGATAGGCAGGGACGGCCAATCGTCTAGATTCTTCAAAACCGGAGTTCCGTACGTACAGTAGAGTCGAAGATTTAGACCCAGAGGTGATGCAAGTACGATTTGTCGCCATCTTTGGCACACCCACGCGAGCGTAGGCCAAATTTGCGGAGTGGGATCCAGATAATGACGAAATATGTTCAGAAGGGTGCCTTCGGAGAACGTTTCAATCGTCACTTGCTGAGAGAGAGGTCCTACTCCAAACGAGTTAGCAATTAGCGCTGGTGGTCCCGGGCATACAATGTACTACCTGTTTTATGTGGTTCACTGATGTCTAGTCGCTCATATTCCACCGCTATTGGATGGCCAGAGAGCCGGCGTGAAATCATGAGTGACACTACGGCCTCCCTCAATAGCCCGTGTTGTGGCCCGGGCTGCGCTATGTAAAGTGTGCGCATGGAAGGTCGAATTACACCTGTGAACAAGTTGAGAAGATCTTGCCATCCATAATAAGCACTATTCCCCCGTCCCGATAATCGCGTCGCACTGATGCGCAGATCCTCCACATTGAAGAGGAAAGCTGTAGAATGAATGCAGACTCGTGTCATGAATAATAGCTGCTCGCTCAAGGAATTGCACATTAATTGCAATTTAAGGCAAGCGGGAGTTCCTGGCTGTATCAAGGAGATAGAGATAGCGCGTTCAGAAGATACAATATGTGCTTGACGATATGAGTCATATGACTTGTGCATTTCTATCCGGTCGATGAATTCGTGAAGTGCCAGTGTTGGAAAACCGATGACGATTTTATTTGAGAATGTGAGTCCTATATCTTCGAGACAAGGTGCATCGATTCTGGCCACAAGGAACTTTGAATTCCAGGTCCCGGGAAATTCCTTGAAAATCAAGGCGGACAAGAACAGGAAGAACAGCACGGCGTCCCCAGGACCGTGGGAGTAGGGTTGGGTAATTCGTGGTAGAGAGGAAATGAAGCGAAAGCGATTGAAGCTGGGTCATCCCGGATAAGGCGTTCGTGAGAGCTTCTGGTGGAAGCTGCCAAGAATCGAAAACTTCATGAAGTTGAAGGTCCACGAGATTCGTGGAAGAATAAAGAAGCTGAAGGAGTGTGGGAACTGCGATCCTGGTCGAATGGAGACGACGAAGTCGTGGGCCCCACCGAAAATTGCTGGGCAAGGTCAGCGGCACACCTACGCGAGACAGAAGAACAAGGTCTTCCAGTTCCGAAAACGGCCTCTTGATTGAGGACAACTTCTCCAGGAGCGAGCTCGTGGCGGAGAGGTTGAGGGAGATAACACGATTAGACTGCTTGAGTGCGGCCATAATATTGTCCTCGTCGTTAGTAGGAGCCGGCGAATCGAGCTCTAGAGGTCCCCTGTACTGCACGACGATGGGAAAGGCGGGCCAGCAACGTAGAGTTTCCGGTAGAGGCGTCCCGTGGGTACAAAACATGTGAAGGTATAGTGCCCGTTGAGATGCAAATACGATATGTCGCCATCTGCGACATATGTGCACAAGCACAACCCAATGCCGTGGAGCCACATCAAGATAATGACGAAATATTTCTAGAAGCACATTGTCTGAAAGCTCCCCGACTGTGACTTGTCAAAAAGATGTCAGCTAGAGGCGCAGGTATTGCGGAAGATGTACCTCTTCCAGCAAGTCTTCCAGGAAATTCGCTTGGTGTGTTAACGGCCCGGGTTTGGGGGGGCGATTCGTATCGGACACGGGCAAGTGTTTCGAGATATATGCAACGAGATCTGCGACATTGACTGCTACGTCCAGCAGGAGTGAGGAGACTGGATTACTTACTTTAGAAAGGGCATGAGAGGAGAACGAACGGTGCAGCTATTCTTGGCGTATCATTTTTGTAGAACACGAAGGAACACAAGGAACGTCAAGTTATCCCATATATCACACCGCGAATAAGATTTGAGGCATCCCTTCTCTTCCTCTTACCACCACCATCTCCCTCACCCGGAGTGGTCGTCTCCCTTCCCTCCCTTAGACAAGGAGCCATCTCACTCATCTTTTGGGCTCCATCATCATTCCTATTCGCTTTCACTTTCTCGGGGGGATCACTTGTGTTGTCGGGGACGTTGTTGACGGCGAGGGGCCCCCTAAGTGATGGGGTTAGCAGGGAGAAATTCCCACCCCACGTCAGCCCACCATGCTGAGTATCCCTCCCTGCTATGAAGTTGGTGGCATCGCTGATCGCTCTGGTCCCCTCTGCAGTGGAGGGGGGTAATGTCGAGGCTTTACGACGCCAGCAGCACCCAGCAACGGGGGCGAGGCAGGAACCCTCAACCCCAGTCGCGCTGTGCAGAGGGGCGCAACAGCCTCGAGGACGCCAGGCGCCGCCTCATGTTCACGTGGGGTGATTTCTTGAGGGGAGTGCCGTGTGACAGGGTGGGGGGTGAAGGGTAGCGGTAGTAATAGCCATGTATGATTACAGGACGGGCGGATGGGCACGGGGTTTCAGGGGGCGACGAGGCCCTCTGGTCGATGATCCGTTGAGCCCCTCACCCGGGTTCTCGGGGAGACGAACTGAGTTTAACGGCGAGGGGTCTCCCCTTAGTAAAGGGAGTTTGTAGAAGGATATGTATGATACGGAAATAGTATGAAGCGTAATAGATCTGTTTGTGAGCTTGGAACGTGTGCGCGGATAAGGTCTGCACGATAAGACGAAGGCTCAGCCGTTGCACACACTAACAGGGAAAAAGCTATAATCTATTCACCTGCACGATAAGACGAAGGCTATCGAGCGCGTAAGTACAGGTGAACACAAGGGTAACACAGGGATAACTTACCTCAGCCGTTGCGCACACTAACAGGGCAAAAGCTGAGGTACTACTACAGGAAAGTAGGGAGTTTATATATCTATACGAAAGTATAACTGTACAGTAGGAAGTTTTATGCTCTGCTTCCGCAGAGCAACGGTATATCGATTCCGCGGGCGCGTACAACCAGGAGGAGATCCGGGGCGTAGGGCCGGGCATCTAGGGATGGGAAAGTTCAGGTCCGAACTTCGGTCCAAACCCGAACCTACCCGAACCGAACCCTGGTTCAGGGTTCAGGTTCGGCCATTCACCTGAACCGGACCGACGGTTCGGTTCGGGGTTCGGCAAAATCCCAAAATTTGAGAACCACATTCGAACCGAGTTCGAACCGAACCTTTGGTATTACTCAAATTTTTTTGGCACCATTGAACGCAAACACTGAACTTGGTATTTCCAGAACCAAAAAAGCTAAGGAACCAAGGTAGGTGCTATGCAGTTTTGTGAAAGTACATATATTTCGGTTTTGCAAGTTTTGTACTCTAAGTCGCTGAGTTAGCGGCGTGGGACTTTGTGCTGTGTCAGCCTGTGTGGTGGTAGCGGTGGCACGACTCGAGCGTAACCTTTTTGCAACCGCTGGCCGCGCAGCCTGAGGGCCCTCCCAGCTATCTCATTACCACTCCCCGACGATGACAGTAGCGGGGTTCTCCACCCGTTAATGCAGCCCCTGGCTACTAGAGTCCCAACAATCAAGATGACGGACTTGGCGATGACGACAGCGACGGAAGCAGCAGCGGCCGGCACTCTACAACGTGCCCCAAACACGCCTTCTCCTCGCACTTCCAACGTCAACCTTCTGAAGGTCATGGGCTCGTTGGCAGACCCCGATCCCCCACTTAGCCGCTCTACATAAGGACAGGTTTGTCCTTTGCTTTAACCTAGGCGCCTCGTCCTCAACTGCCTTGATAGACCGACCTATTCGGGATTGATGAGAATAGCTATGTGCCATATTCGTCTTCCTTCTCTCACACAGAACCGCCGGCACTTTCTCCTCGACCGGATCGGGGAGATGCTGGGCCATGTGCGCTGCCCACAACCAGATCACGATCACGACTACCCGACCACGACCACCGCGACGCAGCTCCAAGTCGTGTGCACCGCCAACCGCGACCACGCTGACGACAACGACAACGATCGCAACGACGCAGCCCCAAGCAAGCACGCTGACGACGAGGAGCGGGGGTCCACGACCGGCGACGATTGCGCCAACAACGACTGCCACTCGAAGACCGTATCAACGTCCAGGGGCACGTTACCGACGCGCTGGAGCTACGTGAGTGTCAGTCCAACTCCAGTACAGGTACTCTGCTCACTTCAGCTCCTCCGAGCTGCCTGCAACCCCTAAAATGAGGATGACGACGACGACAGCAGTGGCAGGCAGCCCACACGCGACACTGCTGCCTCTCCCCCTCCTCGCGTGCACCCCGCGCAGCTCAGATCATCAACGGCGATATACGCGCTTTCAGGCCTGCTGAAGTACCACACCGCCGCTCTTGCCTTTGACAACACGCGCGAGAAGCGGCAGACTCGGAGGCCGATGCGGGCCCGCGCGTGCACCCCAACTCGCACGCGGCGCTAGTGGCAGACCCAGGCTCGGCGGACACCACGTCCGAGCTGTCCGCAACCACGACGACGACTATGACGATGACGACGATGGCAGCGGCAGGCAGCCCCGAGTCACAGGAACAACCCACGGGTCCATGACCGTGATCTCGGCGATGACTGCGCCAATGACGACGGCGACTCGAAGACGGCGACAACGTTCAGGGGCGCCATCAAACACGCCTGAACTACGTGAGTGTCGTTCAATTACTGCGCCAGTTCTCAGAGCTCACTTAAGATCCTCTGAACTGCCCAACCTTATCACGACGGCGGCGGTGGCGGCGGCGGCGGCGGCGAAAGGCAATCAATTTGTCGACAAAGCCCGACTTACACGCACCGCCAAAACGACGAGCACGGGTCATGGGGCAACGGCGCATATTTACCATTTGTAAGATAGTAGTACAGTACATGGGCTTTATGCCAATTGAATACTTTTCCCAACTCTACCACAAAAGCGTAAATCCACACCTTTTGCGGTACACTTACCTAGGGATTCTGCGCGTCTGGTGTGATTACGTAAGCGATATCCTCACTTTTTGCCATTTGCGTTCGGTTCGGGGTTCAGACCCTCCCTGAACCGAACCGAACCTATCTGAACCTGAACCAAGGGTTCGGTTCGAGGGTTCGGCCAAACACCTGAACCGAACCATTGGTTCGGTTCGGGGTTCAGCCAAAAAGGGCTCTGAACCGAACTGAACCGAACTTTCCCATCCCTACGGGCATCCGAACGAGTCAGTAATAACGAGACAACAGTAAGATACGAGGACTTGCGCGGGTTTGCACAGAGTCCACACGAACGCAATACGAACGAACAATAAGGTATTAATAACTCACTTCAACAGAGTTTGCAGCTGGAATACCGGCGCCCTATCGTCAGCCGTCTATGCGGAGGGGGGTGGGATCCCCTGATGACGTTAGACGCACGCCCGGAGCAATATCCATCCGGGGGCCGAGCGGGTTGCTACCCCGTGGTGAAGCCTCTGACGGGACCTCTGCTCCGGAGGGTTGGCGATCCTGCCCCAACCAGGAGACCCACCGGCGCCCTACCATTAAACGGGCGCATGAACGCGACAGCCCCTTGTCGCCCCTTGAGCCATTCTTGGGGTATTCCTGGTGGCCTAGCACACTTCCCCAAATCCCGAAAGGGTTCCTTGCGGAATAGGGGTCGATAAGAGGGGGTAACGGGATAAAAACAAGCCGACCGAAAGGACAGGCCACCCCCCTCCTGCACGCAAGTGCAGGACGTTAGTAGGGATCGCGCAAACTCCGGGCCGGCCATAAAAGATGCCGAGATTTGGCCCCGGTAGTCGCCCCTGCGAGACGGTCAGCCCGGTAATACACGGGGATCCACTGTTGCGGAGCCTTCGCGGGCCGAGCGCAGAAGAACCGGTTGCCGGGTTACGGGAAAGCGGTCCGGGAGTAGTCGCCCCGGGTACATACTGCCGAACCGTAGCGTCACTCTGGGAGAACCAGGTGATGACTCGAGAGGTCAAAATTGCACCGTCGGTGGCGCTCGGGGAAAACCCGGGGAACGCCGCTTAAGTTGTTACCACGGTATGTTCCTCCTCTTGGGCTGGGCACCCGGGGGGGCTACAGGGACAGTGGGGGAAGGGGAGCCCAGAAGGGCGTACCCAATCCGGAAACGGCCCCCTTTTACCGGGGACGACTCTGAGGCTGGCAGGCCCAAGTCCGTCGCTTTCGCGCCACAGAGCCCCGCCCCCTCTCCCCCTGGCCCTCCCTCACAGGAGGCCACCACGGGTGCACGTACGGCGGTGGCGTCCCCCTCTCCCCTCACGAAGGGTGCACGTACGGACACTGTAAGCGCGGCCCCGAGTCCCCCGAGCGCCCCCTCTCCCCCCGCCCCCAAGCCGAAAGGCAAGGGTAAAGCGACGGGTGCAAGTACGGCGCCGGTAGCCCTCCCCCTTCAGCGGGTGTAAGTACGGCTAAGGACAACGACGGGTTCATATCGGTATCTCGACCAAAGGCAGCCTACTCCATCATCACGGCTAGCCAGGTCACCAAACAACAAACATCCCGACAACAGGCATCCTCCGCAGCTGCCGCACAACAGCGCACGCCAGCGGGCCGCCTGAAGCCGGGAGCATCTCCCACCCCACGTAACACCACCCGGGTAGTCGTCTCACGCAACGGCGGCTTCCCTGACAAGGAAAAGGAGACACTCCTCCGCGCCAGCATCCCAGGGCTCATAGCCACCAGCGTCCGCACGGCAATCGAACGCAGCACCCCCGCCCCCATCCACATCCTCAGCGCCCAATGGGCCAAAGGGGTGGAGACCACGGGCAACTTCGTCTACTCCATCTCCGGGAAGATTCCCATGGAGCGCATTCTCCAATTCTCAAAGTTCCTCCTACAGCCCTTCCCAGGAGGTACGCTTCTACCGGCCGAAGGCTGGTGCTGGGCTCAACTTCGGGATGTTCGTCTCCGCGACGACGACGGGCACATCTTCTCGGAAGACACCCTCATGACTGAATTAATCCACAACCCTGTCTTCCAAGGCATCCCATTCGTCACGAAGCCGCACTGGCTCAATGACATCACCAAGATCGAAACCGACACGTCCACGGTCGTTTTCGCCTACATCGACACCACTGGAAAGGTAGCCGCCCAAGCCATGAAAGAAGGCGTCTACATGTTCAACTTTGGCGTCAAATTCGTATTCGCCGGCGACTCCCCACGCCCGAAGCAATGTGGTCGCTGCTTCGAAATGGGCCATCTCACCAACGCCCCCGGTTGCAAGTGGAACGGGAAGAACCGCTGCGTGCGGTGCTATAAAGCCCACCACCACGACGACCACAACATGCACTGCACGGCGACTCACGCTGCCGCAGATCGGTGCGATTGCAAATTCCCGTGTCTCCTCTGCGGCAAAACAGGCCACAACGCCCGTAGCCGCACGTGCTCTGTACGAGGAGACTTCCCCCCACCACGCGCCGTCAAATGTATCGTGGATGAGGGCGCAGACATCCCTCCCCCCCCGCCGCCCAAGTCCATACTCAAGCGGCCGACGGAAATGCCCACTCCCTCGCCCCCTTCGTTCACCCCTGCCAGGGTAGACGACGATGACGCGCCACTCTTTGACCCGACCACCTTGGACGAGGAAGCTGCACCAGCACCCACCCAGCCAACCCCTACATCTGCCCCGCCCCAACCTGCCCCAAGCAAGCCCAAGGCGAGAATCGTGCTCCCACACACAGACACGGCCAAACCGGACGAGACGTCGACTGAGCGCGCTGCCACGCGCCACAGCTCGACAACCTCGGCCCCAAGCGAACCCCAATCTGAACCCAGTGCGAGTGGCTCCGCCAAAACCCTGGAGGAGATCAAGGCGGAATTCCCCGCCCTCCCCCTCCGCTCGGCGACCACCCCAGACCACCTCACCTTGGCCCGCATCGAGGACCGCATGCACCAAATCATGTTGGAAGCAACCACCGGAATCGCCGTCGTCCGCGTCGGCAAACTCTGGTACCGCTGCCCGTCCAACGAACTCAACATCAACTTCCGCAAACTGCGCGATCGGGAAACCATGATCCTGATCAAGATGCGTAACGGCGAAACCCTCGGCCCGGATGACAAATTCAACTTCCTCGCCAAATACGAACGTGAAGCCCGCAAGTCTCGCGCCTTCGGCAGCTTCGACCTTATGGGCAACCCTACCAATGAGAAGCTGACGCCCTCGGCCATCCTCACATCGACAACGCCAGTCCTTCCTTTATGAAGGACTTCTCCATAGCATCCGTCAACATGGGGAGGAGGAACGGAGCGATGGCGGCGCTTCTCGAGACGAACACACGAGACGACATTCTATGCGTCTCAGAACCGTGGTTTGGGAAGATAGGTACGAGGAGAAGCGACGGGGTCAAATGGGGAGCGGAAGCACTGGGGGGAGCTGCCAACTCGAAATGGCACCTCCACTACCCCCATTACACACACGACAGGCGGGCAAAGGTGATGCTATACGCCCGCAAACACGACCCAACACACCCCGGGCGACCAAGCGGACTCGAAGTAGTCGCGCGGAATGACCTCGGGGCACACCCGTGCCTACTCATTGCCGACATCAAGGCGGAGAGGGAAAGATGGCGAGTCGTCGTGTTCTACAACGACGTCGAAGACCCGTCTGCCCTCCAGGCACTACAACGACTCACCTTCCTATGGGACGGCACGCCGACACTCCTGGTCGGCGACTTCAACATGCACAGCCGCACCTGGTCCCCCTTTGGATGGACCCCGACCCCACAAGCGACGCGGTTTGAACAATGGGCCGCGGAACAGACCCTGGAACTCCTCAACCACCCGGGTGTGACGACGCGTAGAGGCACGGTGTCGCAGAATCAGCGTGACAGCACGCTTGATCTCCACTGGCGGAACTTCGCCGCGTCCACCCAAGGAGTCTTCATGGGAGCGACCATCGACTGGGAGGGATCGGTCGGATCGGACCACGCGCTCATCCGCACGCACGCGTGCACGCAGGCCCACTTCCGAGGACCCTCACATGACCGAACCAACTCGTTCGATCTCGACATTGACGCTGAGGACTGGAAGGAGTGGTACCGGCTAATGGAGCTGCACGCCCCCATCCTCCGAGCACCGCCGCGCTCCGCCGCGGAAATCGACACGGTGCTCGACCTCATCTACGAAGCATTCAACATCGCGTGCTCCGCCACCATGCCGCGCAAGGGCAAGAACAAAGCCCGCGCCGAAAGATGGTGGGACGAAGGCTGCAAGGAAGCAGTGGCACAAGTCCACGCGGCCACGACTGACGAGGAACGCAAAGCGGCGAACCGGACCCTGAAACGGGCGGTCCGACACGCTAAGCGCACCTGGGCGGACAAGACCATCACCGCCTCCAATGTCTGGGAGGTCGCTGCCTGGAGGCATGGCAGGAGCGTCACCCGCATACCGGCACTGAAGGACGAACACGGAGACCTTCAATTCGACCACGGACAGATGGCAGGGATCCTTGGTAAGCGATTCTTTGCTACGGACAGGGGAACCATCCCCTTGACCCTACCGAACGACCCACCTGCCCGCCCGGTGCGACCGCACGCCCCTCTGACGGAGGGCGAAGCGCGAGCACTCCTCAAGGCGTCAGCCGACAAATCAGCACCCGGAGCCTCAGGCATCGGGTGGCGACTGCTCAAAAACGCCTGGGGAGACCCGGAAGAGGACGGGTGGGAGGGCATCGGGCCCACACTGACCCACCTGTACGAAGCTTGCATCCTTTTAGGTCACCACCCTGCCCGCTGGAAGACGGCGGTGGTCGTGGTCATCCCTAAACCGGATCGCCCTGACTACACGCTGGCCAAGGCGCATCGACCCATCTCCCTCCTCGAGTGCATGTCAAAGCTGCTCGAGAAGGTATTTGCGAAGCGCCTCCAGCACGCCATTGTCAAGGAGGAGCTCATTCCGACCAACCAGTTTGGCGGACGGGCGCACTCCTCCTGTCTCGACGCGGGCCTAACCATGCTGCATGACGTCCAGGCTGCTCATAGCGCCGGACTGAAGTGTGGGATCCTACTGTTCGACGTCCGTGGGTTCTTTGACCATGTCAACCACGGACGCCTGTGCTCCCTCATCAGGAACATGGGCTTCTCCCCCGAGGAGTCGAACTGGCTTGAGTGCTTCCTAGTAGACCGTAAGGTGCGCCTGCGGTTCAACGGAGCTATCTCGGAGGAACAGGGACAACCCGTGGGAGTGCCGCAAGGCTCGCCCATGTCCCCGGTCCTCTCGATTGCCTACACGGCCCCCCTGCTCCACAGGATGGCGAGTTGGAACAACTCGTCGCTGGGGATGTACGTGGATGACGGACTCCTGTTCGCGTGCGCGGAAACGTGGGAGGGTGTGACGACACTCCTGCGGGCCCGCTACAGCGTGTGTGAAGACATGCTCCGGACCTCGGGACTCGCGATCGAGCCTGAGAAGTCTGAGCTCATGTTCTTCCAGAAACCCTACGAGAGGAACCCGATCCCACCTCCGACCGGGTTGACCTTACCGGACGGAGAGACGGAATACACGGTTCGACCGGTGGAGACCCTGAGATACCTCGGGTTCTTCTTCCACCGTCGCCTGAACTGGGACCCGCACGTGACTATCATGTGCAACAGGGCGAGGGCCTCAATCCGAGCGCTCTCGATCCTGGGGAACACCATTCGAGGCCTCTCCATGGCAAACTGGCGGCTAGTTCTCAACGCCGTCTGTTTACCCGTCCTCTCCTATGGTTGCCAGCTCTGGTATAAACCCAAAGGAAGGGCGGGCTTGATCAAGAAGCTGCAGACCGTCCAGAATGAGATGGTCAAAGTGGTAACGGGCTCCTTCCGCACTGCGCCGCGGGAGCCCCTTTTAACATTCACTCGCATGCTCCCTATGAGCGTGTACCTGGAAAAACTGACGCACACTTCCGCGCTTCGGCTTTACAGGCTACCCCGCGCATCGCAACTGCTCCGGCGATTGGGGCCGGAGTGGTACGTGCCGGGCCGGGGGGACTTCCGCGAGGTGGTCCCAGGCTCTTCCGTCGTGCCCGGTCGACGACACCGTGCCCCCACGGCTCTGGAGGCTCTCGCCGCACGTGTCCCCTCAGACGGGCCGCGCGTCGACGCTGTTGCCATGGCCCCCTGGGAGGTTCCCAACTGGGCGGGCCAGGTGACACACATCGGGGTTGGAGACCCTGCGGAGCGCAAAGACTGGACGCGGGCCCTTCACCGGGACGCCCCAACCCAAAACACTCTGATCATCCACGTCCAAGCCAAGGTGTCCTCACAAGGGCGCGGCGACGGCAAAGAGGTGGGCGCGGCGGCAGCCACTTTTATGCAGGGGGGAGCGGACCCGACGCACAGGGTCTGGGTGTTGGGCGACGGGGCTCTTCAGTTTGACGCGGACGCCTTCGGGCTCGCCAAGACTGCGGAGTTCTTAGCCATGACTTACGTTGACGAGGTGCCCCCTCCCGATTCGATTTACATTTTTACTAATTCGAACTCGGCTATCCACGCGGTTAAGAACCCGCTTTCTCAGACTGCGCAGAAACACGCGCTTATGTTTTACCAGTCTCTCACGACCCTTGCCTTACGGCACTTTAATTTCCGTCTGTTTCTAGTCTGGACCCCGGCGGACGCTGAACTAGGAGGGCAATGGGCAGCACGGGACTGGGCGGCTCTCGGGTGCACCCGCGATCCCCCTGACGGGGTGAACCGCGTCAACAGTGCATCCTTTCAGAAGGCGCGCGCAAGAACTCTGGCCTTTCAACAGTGGAACGCCCGTTGGTACGCCAACCGACTCAACCCCATCTTCCGACAGTCTGTCGCGGGCGAAACCCTCCCCTTCCACATGTGCTACTCCGACGTCCACCCCCCTGACCCTAAACACCCTCACCCACTCTGGCAGAAAGCTACAGCTGCCGAAATCATCCCGGGTGGACGTCGCCGACCCAAACACACTCGCCGGTCCACCTCCACACTCATGCAGGTGGCCACCGACCACGCATTCACCGGAACCTACGTCCAACGGTTCCGCAAATCAGACCCCCCGGAAAACATAGCATGCCCCTGCGGCGAGGCGGTCCGGGACGCCCATCACATCATACTGGAATGCCCTCGCTACCGGCAACCTCGCATCGACGTGGGAATATTGAGTACCCGTCCACATGCAACCCAATCATTAATTCCCCTCCAGTCGCTCCTTGGCTCCCACAAGGGGGCCGAGATGCTTCTGCGATTCTTCGACCAGACCCGCGCGCTTTCACAGCCTGAAACCGGCCCACCCCTACCCGTGCCCCCTGAACCCGACTAGGTAAGGCGGCCGCTTGGAGGTTTGTTTCCCTCTTCTCGTTTCCTATGTATTATGGGACTCGGCCTAACCTGCCCGCTTGACGCTGGCTATATTCGAACCCTTGACTCGTTTTCGATGCACCCCGCCCTCCAAAGAGGGGGCTAACCCTGTACCCTTTCTCCTGATTCGTCTTCTCAATTATGTACGACTCTCGGGGCACCTTACTATAATTAGGACTATCCTCTTCTCATAACTGTAGTGGGCTCGCGCTGCGACCGGTCTGTGGCTCTCATGCTGTGTATCCCGGAATATAAATTGATCAAAAAAAAAAAAAAAAAAAATAAGATTTGAGGCATACTGTACTATTATAGGAGAAGACAAGCTTACACGCCACATACAGTCACGCCGCAGCGAGACGCCCACTGGCAGTGTAGAACACAGCCCACGACAACCGCATCCGCAATCGTCCCTCACTACTTTCCTTATTGTGACGCGTTCTCATATTGTTACTTCCTCCTCGACGTCAACCTCAAAGGACGTACTCGCGCCACCGGGACGAGCCAGCACAATCCCGTATTCTAACGACCCACCTGATCCTCGAGTTCTCTGCGAAACCAGGCGTATCGCTCTTTACAGCTGTGCAACATTCTACCCAAGTTTAGATTGGCTCCCCAGTCACCTGTCCTGCAACACATCGCCAAAGTAGATCATTTCCTTATTCAAACCGACCATGCCAGATTCCTGACTCGGATTCCTGATACCGGCAGCCGCTTCGCCGTCGTGACATGTACAGATACGGTGACGATGCGATCAAGGGCCAGGACTATCGGGATTCCTGCAGTGGTGTGAACGTGCTCATCGAGAAGAGCTTACGCGAAGACGGCGGCTAAGGTGGTACTTGTTCCAATGGCAGAGGTAGCGAGGTTTGAGTTCACCTAGTATGCCGGTTTTTTTTTTTTTTCCCAATGTTGTACTGTATTGGTAAATACAAAATAAATCTCACGATACGTAACTACTCCATAACCTATCGTACAAACCAATTTTCCCCTCATGAATTTACTAACTTAAGCCCCATGTGAATCTGGACTCTGGTGAAAGCGTACCACTACTGTAGTGGTTCGGAGCTTCCAATTCCTATGCCTGGCAGTGGGTGAATTATTTTCCTTTCCCGCTCGTGAGCGTGTGAGCATACACAAACCACCGCCGCCAATGCACTTCACCCAAATGCAAGCCTTTTCTCCCCCGTCTCAGGTTTACTGACAACAACGCCAACGCCCACCCACCTGTCTGTCCATGGCTCCGCCGTCCACCGTACCCCACGTCACAGGACTTCAGTACTTCAGTCCCGGTCTCGCTTCGCCGCACTTTCGCCGCGCTCTAGAGACACGCCCACTAACGGACACCCGACCCACGAGCTCCTCGGCAACACCACCCAAAGCCCCAGAAGGTGAGCTTTCGCTCTCGCACAATACGATTTCTTCCCCTATCGCTTTCTTTCTCAACCCGCCTTTGCCCGTATCACCTACCTATCATACATTCTTCCCAGCAGATACTTTCGACCAGCAATTTGACAATATCATGAGGTCACAATCTTTTTGACTGCCTTCGCCTTCGCCACTACCGCCACCACTGGCACTGCGATTTTCTTTCGTGTTACTCTCTCCATGGGGTTCCTTAGGAAGATATGGCTGCCACCTCTACCCGACGTTGATTTTATGGAGAGACTCAGTGCCATCGGGAAATGTAAGCTGACACCCTTTCCTCTTGCTCTGATGACCTCACCCGGTTGCTTTCCTCAGGTTCAGGGTTCTTTGAAGCCAAGCGCACGCAGTTCTTTACACGACATTCTACGTTCAGATTCGCTGTTTCATCATCCTGCAACGCATGGCTAGGGCCGACTCCATGACGACTTTTTTGAGCACGTTGGTCGGGGGTTCCACGCAGAACCAGATGGAAGCCAAGCTTGCCAATATGAATCTCAAGTCGTCCGGACTCAAGTCCATGCCGAGTTCCCTCACCTATAACATCAGCACCAACCCGAACCACCGTCGCTTGCCCTTTCCTTTCTCGATACCGTTAATACCATCGGTAATTGAAGCAACGCTGCCGCCACGCTCGTAGAACAACGCGCCAAACTCAATGCCGCTCATCGCATTACTGCCCCAGCCCTCGTCTCGACCGCAGGAGAGCGCGGCATTTAGCCTGATATCGGTTCTCTCGGCCAGGTTGCGAAGCGCGACAACTCCCCCACGCAAGAGATGTCCGTTGATGAGCCCAGTGCCAGGCCGTCCCGTCCGTTGAGTACCGACACCCTCCGCACCCTGAGGGCTCCCTTCGATCTCGACGGGCTTTCCTCTGTCGTCGGCGATAGCTGGGCGACCAGGGTGAACACCCCACTCCTGGCTATGTTCCACAAGACGTCGATGGCCGGGTCATACTTTGCATCGTTTGGCATCCTCGCTAGCGCGGGCGAGCCTAGTTGAGATCGAACCTGCTGGCGCCATCCCGAGGCCTGCCAACGCGGCTTGGTGATGCGTGGTAACCATCGCGTTGCTACCGTCGTCACTTCCACTGAAACGGCCTGATGTTTTTGAGAGTTCGGGAGTAATGTTGGGCTTGAGAACCAGGCCAAGTACCGCTGCCACCATTCTGCAGGCTGCACGAAGAGACACTTTGAACACGACCATCACCAGGAGCACGTTGACCCTAACTCGAGATAAGATCGACGTCGTCGCCATACACCGCTATTGGTCGCGCCATTGTGGGCGTCGGTGGAGAAGCTAATAACGTGACCCTAGGATGAGTAGCGGAATTTGCCGGGGCCTGGACCTCGCCGCCACAGTACAAGTCGTTCAACTCGGTTGCAGTGAGGTCGACTGTTGGACCCGCATTGTTGGCCCGAGCGCAATGTGCATCACTCCCGAGGCGCAGCCGAACGTCTGGTGGGCTGCAGGCGGCATCGATAATGGGTGGGTTGGCGGCTCCCGGCGGACGCTCGCCCGGCCTGGGTGGGGCCGGCCGAGCGAAAAGGACGAGAAAGATTTCGACCCGGTGGTGCTGAACGACGTGGCTGCGCACGCTCCAGCTGCACAAGTACACGCCGAAATTTTAGGGCATGACATGAAGGACGAGCAGGCGCTCGAGGCGCAGGGCGTCGCGGTGCTCGGTGTGCGCAGGAAGACGCTCAAGACTTCCGGGGTCGTTCGCAGGAAGATGAGCACCGACGACCCGACTGCACCCACACCGCCTTCTGGTAGTCCTGAGTCCGGGGGGCTCGGCTGGCAGTGATGGTGGACTATCCTCCACATGATCTCTAAATACAAAGGAAAAACGGTCTTTTTTCATTTCTACGAACCTCGAGGCTCGCCGTTCATACGTCTCCTTTTCTTCGCCATCTTTCTTTCTTTGTGTCTTTGTATATAGTTTCAAATGTATAATATAAATATATATTTTATACATCGCTTTCTGACTAAAATTTCGCGAGTCAGTACGACGGATTTCAGGCTCTATGGCGACGCAGCTCCGAATCGGGATCCCTGTCGTGTACGATAAATTATAAATTTACGGTTCGGACGGCATAGTTGGAAATCACTCGTATTGTTATCTATCTACATACGACACGCGAAGACTCGATCATCTGTGTACTGTGAAGAAAAAACAAGAAACAGGAAGAAAAAAAAAAAGAACTTTGAGGCTTGCTGTCCGGAGACTGTACTGTCACACGTCTCATTGGAAAATGAAGGGGGAAGAGGCGGACCTGAGAAGGGTTCGACGTGAGAGGAATGGGGTACTATCAGGTTGCGCTGGAATCTCTTCCGTTGTCAGTCTGACAATTGGGAGTGCGGTTCCACGTCCATAGTGGACGGTGCGACGGTTTCTGGCCCGCGCATAAAGGTGTGCTGGGAGACGAGACTGTCAAGTTGGAGAGCTGTCAACGAAGAGCCCCAAATGCGTGCATGGGCTTCAGGGTGTTTACGCCTGAGGTGAATTCGGAATAGATCATTGTGTCCTGGTTTGCACTCGAAGTCCTTGCAATAAGAGCACCAGATTCGATATCCATGCTTGTCTACAAGGTGACGATCGAGTCCTTTCTGCTCTCTGAAACTGGAATGACAGATGTGGCATTGCTTAAATGGCACATTAACTTGTACGGGGTGGCCTGAGCGCGATCGTAAGGTGATGAACGACAGTAGACCGTCCCACGACGGCTCGTCCATTGCCATAGGATTCTCTATATGAATGTGACGCAGGTTCGGGAGCACAGTTGTATGCCCCCCGTCGACTAGGCCCAGAGAACACAGGATGGCGGTCGTAAGTTTGTCAGCCACCGGAAGGTATGTTGCGCCGCCGAATGCGCGGATAAGTCCCAGCCATTGTTCACCATCCGCATCATCTTGCTCACTTGACGATTGGGCCTTATTGATGCGTAGATTGTTCACACGGAATAGGAATGGGGAAAATTGGTCGCAAACTTGAGCCATCGAGGACAACTGCCAGTCTAACTGCTTGCACGATATTTGCAATCGAAGGGGTGTAGAAGCGCTTGAGTCGGTAAACGAGATGGAAATAGCACGCTCGGAAGTTTGAACATCTGCTTGACTGAGCGACGTCTGCATTTCTACCCGCTCGATGAATCGGCCAAGTTGCGAAGCGTCCATCGTGGGTTGGCTAAAGAATGTGATATCAATATTCCCGAGACGAGGAGCATCGATTCTGGCCACGAGACTGTCCAAGTACTTGCTGGTTCCTCGATACTTGAGGAACCTGAGAGCAGGGAGAAAAACGCGTTCCCCTGACGATGGAGGCAAGCTGAGGTGGATTCGGCGGGGGGAGGAGGAAAGGAAATGGAGCGACAGTGATCGAAGTTGGGTCATCCCAGACAGCGCTGAGGCGAACGACTCTGGTGAAAAATACCCAGTACTAGGAATTTCGTGGAGCTGAAGATCTATGAGGTCCTGGGAAGGTGTAAGTAGCCGCGGGAATGAGGGAAAGGCAATCCTGGTCGAGTGGAGGGTGCGGAGGCGAAGGCCCCATCGAAAGGTGCTGGGGAGGGTCAGCTGCATGTTATCTTGGGACAGAAGGACGAGTTCTTCTAGTTCCAAAAATGGCTCAGATATTGTGGAAAGATTTTTCAGGAGCGAGCTGGTGACGGTGAGGCTGATGGAGCAAACGCGACTATTTTCCCTCAGTGCGACAATGATGTTGTTGTCGTCCTCGGGAGCTGGTGGATCGAGATTTGGAAACCCTCCGTACTTTAAGATGATCGGCAGGGCAGGCCAGGAATATAGAGTCTCCAAAATAGGAGTTCCGTACGTACAGTGGAGTCGAAGATTTAGACCCAGAGGTGATGCAAGTACAATATGTCGCCATCTTTGGCACACACTCGCGAGCGTAGGCCAAATTTGCGGACTTAAATCTAGACAATGACGAAATATGTCGAGAAGGATGTCGTCAGAGAGCTCAAATGGTCCTATTCCGAACGAATTAGGGAGTGATGGTGATGGTATCGGGAATACGTCGTACCTGTTCCACGTAGTTCATTAATGTGACCCAGTTGTTCGTATTCCATCGCAATGTGATGGCCAGAGAGCTGGCGTGAGACCATAAATGACACGATTGC
This sequence comes from Lactarius pseudohatsudake, assembly GCA_021525015.1. NCBI lineage: Eukaryota > Fungi > Basidiomycota > Agaricomycetes > Russulales > Russulaceae > Lactarius > Lactarius pseudohatsudake. The sequence continues at coordinate 152,181 of JAKELH010000069.1, read as the reverse complement.
CTCCCCCAATGCTGCATGACGTTGCCCAGGCCGTGGTATGTAGAGCACGTGCAAGGAAGGTAGTATAGTTCTGTACCGCCAGTCCGGTAGTAGTTGGAGATCACGTACGATGTTTGACCAATGGTCCCAATCAAGATGAAACCATTTCACACCTGTGAATGAGTCGAGAATGTTACGCCATCCACTATGCTCACTATCTCCCCGTCCTGATGGCCGCGTCGTACTGATGCGTAGATCCTCCACATTGAAAAGAGAATCAGAAAGATAAGCGCAGACTCGTGTCATGGACAATAGCTGCTCGCTTGATGGCTCGCAGAATAATTGCAATTTAAGACGAGCGGGACCTCCTGGCTGTGTCAAGGAAATGGAGATGGCGTGCTCAGAAGATAGAATATGTGCTCGACGGTGGGACTTGTGGATTTCTATTTGATCGATGAATTCGAGAAGTGTTGCAAAGCCAATGATAACTTCATTTAATAATGTGAGTTCGATATCATCGAGACGAGGAGTATCGATTCCGGCTACAAGGCGTTCCAAGTACAGGGGAGTTCCTCGAAAATCAAGACGGGTAAGAACAGGAAAAATAGCACGGGGTCCCCAGAACTCTTGACGTAGGAAACGGGAATTAGTGGTAGGGAGGAAATGGAGCGAAAGTGATTGAAGCTGGGCCATCCCAGACAAGGCATTCGTGAGCGCTTCTGGTGAGAACTGCCAAGAATCGAAAACTTCGTGAAGCTGAAGGTCCACGAGATTCGTGGAGGAATCAAGGAGCTGAAGGAGTGCGGGAATCGCGACCCTAGTCGAATGGAGACGACGAAGCCGTGGACCCCACCGAAAGGCTCTGGGCAAGGTCAGTCGTACGCCATCTCGAGACAGAAGAACGAGGTCTTCCAGTTCCGAAAACGGCCTCTCGAATGCGGTTAACTTTTTCAGGAGCGACTTTGTGGCGGTGAGGTTGATAGAACTAACAAGACCAGACTGCTTAAGTGCGACCATGATGTTGTCCTCGTCCTTGGGAGCTGGCCCGGGGGGACCGAGCTCTAGAGATCCTCCGTACTGCACGACGATAGGTATGGCGGGCCAGCAGTTTAAAGCCTTCGATACAGGCGTCCCGTAGGTACAGAAGATTCGAAGTTGCAGAGCCCGCTGATATGCAAATACGATACGTCGCCACCTGCGACATATGTGCGCAAGCCTAGGCCAATGTCGTGGAGAGACATCGAGATAATAGCGAAATATGTTCAGAAGCACATTGTCGGAAAGCGCCCCGATCGTGGCTTGTTGAGAAAATGGTTAGCTAGAGGCACAGGTACTAGCGGAAAATATACCTCTTCCACTGGCAGGGAATTCGCTTGGTGTGTTACCAGGCTTCACGAGCTTCACGGGGCCCGGGGGCGATACGTATCGGACCCGATCACGCGTTTTGAGATATCTGTGACTGTCACGTTCGGCAGAAGTGAAGATACCAGATTACTTACTTTAGAAAGTGTATGAGGGAAGAACAAACGGGGCAGCCAAGGGAGCAGCTATCCGCGGCGTATCCTTATTGTACAGTCGAACGAAGGAACGTGTTCGAAAAAAAACAAGGAACACGAAGGTTATCTATCACACCGCTTTGCACACCGCCGCCCAAGACACCCGTCAGCTGAATAAGGTGACACATGTCACATACAGTAAGTTCAAGTTACTGTACAAGCGAGACGAGACAACCGACTGGCAGCAAGACTGGCAGTGCAGAACACAGCCTGTCCCGCCACAACTCCACAATGGTCTCGTTACTCTCCTTACAGGAAGAGATGATTAATCGATGATTACTTCCTCTCTTGTCGTCAACAGTACGTCCTTTGGGAGACGTACTCGTGCCATCGTGAAGTCTGGGGCACAAACCCTCCCTGTATTCTAACGACCCCATCTGATCCTCGAGTTGAAATTCAATGCGAAACTGAATGGATTTCTCTACTGCCACGTGCAGCATTCTACTCAAATTCAGATCCCTCGTCACCTGTCCTGCAACACATCGCCAAAGCTGATGATCCCTTCCTGATCCGAACCTACCATGCCGGATTCCCTGTCCTCCCACACCTTGCAACAACCAACCTGAACCGCCAAACGCTTGCCTTTGACTCCACCCCATCTTGACTTCCTCCAGGTATCATCGCCAACACCGTCGGCCAGCTGACCGGTGCTCGCGCTCCCTTGCCCAACGAGTCGAGACAATGAGTGCGGCGAGGCCTCTAAATTTAGTGCCTAGCAGAAAGGCGTGATGTACCAGTGATGGGGATGCGTCAACTGCCATGCTATGCCAGTGCTTTGCCGCGGAGGACATGCAAAACGGCCACGAACGCGGGTCACTTTTCGATGTTCATTATCGCTCTCTCACCACCACCACCGTGATCATTACACGAGAAAAAGGTGACAGTAGTCTTTGCGTCAACCCAACCTCTGGGAAACTCAGCGCCACGGGTAATGTGAGTGGCTCAATCCTATTCCACCACTGTATCCTGATGATTACAGTACCTCTACTCAAGCCGAATGCGCGGCTTCTCTTCACTTCCCCATCTCCGTAATGGAACAAATTTGCCAGGATCCCGTGATTGGTTTCACCCAGAGCCAGATGCAGGACGAGCGTTCCAGGATAGATCTCCAATCCTCGAGATTCGAACTCCACCGTCCCCCTTTGGCGCACTCCTGTACCGCCAGCGCCAACTCAAATGGCTAATCACATTCACTCGACCTCCTTCCTTTCCCGGGTACCGCCAACGCTGCCGACGGCTCTAGTGACGACTTCCGCCAGGTGAAAGTGTTTCAAGTTGGCGACGTATTTATTGAGTGATTGGCCCCCTCGCCTCGTATACACAGCAGAGCGACGTGATAAACGCATTTATGTGTGCATAGAATTGCTGTGGCTGTGCACACCAATAATTGTGTTGAAGGTGCATGAGTATGTCGGATATTGAGGGAATGTCATTTAAGGTGATGGCGAGGGGCAGGTGCTAAAGGCGCCGGCGTCAAAGCGGATGGGAGGAAGACGCTCAAGATCATCCACTGGCAGTGCGACCGTACCGTACCGCCTTACTCACCGCCATCTCCATCGCGATCTATGAAGTACATGCGTTTTTCTCTTCTCTCCTATTTCGTTCTGCTTGAAACGTGATCTGCGGTCTGGGCAGGGTGATGAAACATTTCCTTTTTTTCCTACACGCTTCTCTTGAACAACCCAACCCGCCCACCACAATATCCTCACTCAGGCTACCTGACCCTCTCTCCCGTCCAAGGCGGCAAGATCCCCGGCCCGCCCGTCCATCGCCCCGCCGTCTATCCATCGACTGCCGCGTCACAGGACTTCGGTCTCGCCTCGTTACGCTCTAGAGGCGGCCGCGCTAACGGACGCTCGACCAAAGGGCTCCTAGGCTGAGCTTTCCCACCCACACAATCCGATTTCCTCCCTACCCCCATATCGGTTTTTTTTTTTCGACCGGTCATCTTTTGATCTTCATCGTTCATCGTAATCGCCACCATCGTCTTCTCACGTATTACCCTCCAAACCGGGTTCTTTAGGAAGAGATGGCTGCTGCCTCTCTCGACGTCGACTGTAAGGAGGATCTCAGTACCATCCAGCAATGTGAGCAGCTCGATATCCTTCTCACCCGATGATCTCACCTCGTCACATTCCCAGAGTTCGAGGTTCTTTCCGAAGCAGAGCGCACGCTCTTTACAGTCTTTTACGACATTATGCTCAAGTGCAAATCCGCTTCTTCATTACCATCCTGTAACAAATAGCCAGGGCCGATCCCACTGCTCTTCTGAGCCCGGCCGTCGGTGGTTCTATGCAGATAGAAGCCAAGCTCCCCAATATGAATCTCAAGTCGCTAGGATTCATTTCTACCATGCCCGGCTCCCCTGCTACCCGCACCTTTAAGACGAGCACCAACCCGAATTGCCAATCGCTTGCCATCGGACTCGACATCCTCTTTCCTATCTCCGGATACCGCTTATACCGTCGGCAACCTAAGTGGCGCCGCCGCCACGCTCGCCCAATAGCGTGCCAAACTCAAAGCCGCAAGCGCATCGGATTTCTACGCCGGCACTCGCCTCGAGCACCGGAGAGCGCGGCATTTGGGCCAGCTCCTCGGCCAGGTCGCGGAGCGGGACAACTCCCCCATGCAAGAGATATCCATCGAGCCCAGGTCGTCTCACTTGCAGAGTTCTGACTTTTCTGGCCTCTCCGCCGCTCCACTGTCCACTCTCTGCGCCCCGATGGCGGTGCCGCTGCCGACGGGCTCTCCGTCGGCGACAGCTAGGCGAACGTAGTAGACCCGCCGCTGCTCCCTATATTCCAGAAGACGTCTTCCGCCAACATCAACAAACAGTCGACCTCGCTGCCGCGGGGTTGAACGACTTGTAATGTCCCTCGCCCTGACAGTCCCCACAAGGTCCGCCGGCCCTCCAAGGCCACGTACATCACGACAGCAGCGGTTCCACCGCCGTCAGCATTGGCGTGACCAATATCGGCGCGTACGCTGACGACGGCGACCTCATCCACCATGCGCCTAGTGTTGGCCGTGTCCAAAGTGGCTTTTCGAGAGAGGCCTCCGATAGCGCGGCCTGGTGCGCAATGCCTCACATTCTCACACCCATCGGGCTGTTCCGGGCGGAGCAACGACGGTAGCAACGCGATGGCCGCCGCATTTCAACAAGCCTCGCTGGCTTCGGGATGGGCCTCGGCGGGCTCAACCTCGCGCTGGTTGGGATACCGAACTGACCCAATATGGCGCAACTCGCGCAGCTGAACGAGACAATCCCGTTCTGTGTCAACATGAACATACTCGGCGCGGCCAATCTGAGCGCGATGGGCATCATACCCGAGGCGCAGATCATCCCTGCCGGGGGAAGATTCCTAAGTTCGGAATCGATGCGGGCCTCGGCACGTTCTGTGTGCTGCAAGGCAGCATTGGTAGTAATGGCCTGCGCGGCGGCTCCGGGCTGTCCGGAAATTGTTCTCCCGGCCTGGGTGGCGGCAGGCCAGTGGAGCGAAGAAGGACGAGGAATACTCGAGCCGACGGTGCTGAACGACGTGGCCGGGTAGCCGCGCACACTCCGGCTGCACAAGTACACGCCACACTTTGAGGGCACGACGTGGAAGGAGATGGTGGTGATGGACGAACAAGGCACTCCAGGTGCAGGGCGTCGTGGCGCTCGGTGTGCGCAGGAAGATGGTCGAGACGTTCGAGGTCGTTCGCGGGAAGATGGGCATCGACGACCCGACTGCGCCTCCCCGCCGCCGTCGTCTGGCTGACCTGAACCAGGGGCACCGGGCTCGGCTATGGGGAGGCTCGGTTGGTAGTGGGGCTGTCCTCCGCGTGATATACAAAGGAGAAACGGCTTATTTTGTGGTCGTTGCGAGCTAAAAAGCAGCATCACGCCCCCTCTCCGTTCTCGTCTCTTCGCATTATGTCCGTCTTTTACCAGTAGCGTCACAGGACTTGTGATTTCTTTTCGCGAAAATGTTGGGATTGTCCTTTTCTTTTCGTATGGGTGGTGATGGTGGGGCCCTTCATTTTTCCCTTTAATTCCACGAACGTCCAGGAGTCGCCGTTCGCACCACATGGCGTATAGTATTTGTATCCTCAGCGCCCCGGTCAATGATTACCTTTCTTTTCTTCGCCATCTTCGTTTCTTTCTCTTGTATTCAAAGTGTGTATGATAAGATATGTATCGAGTCATACGAACATTCGAGAGAGGAGAAACGATTAGTCAAAGTACGAGTCATCCGAGTCAAACGTATCATATGACGTGCGATGAGAGAGTCGTCTGCGTACTCAGTGTCATCCCCTTGGAGAAGAAAAAAAGGAAAAGAAATTGCTGTCCATAGACTGTGTCCGAGTCTTCGGGGGAACGTGGCAAAGGTACGACGGATTCGAAGAGGCATAGAGTGTCGGTCAGAGTGGGATCTCGTTGTGTGTCGAAATCGGGAGTCCGGCGCTGTCACCGTGGTGGGTGCGACGACGGCGGATGCGGAGAACTGTGCCGGTCAACGAGAATTCCGAAATGTCCTAAAAAAGGCTCCGAAATGAGTGCGTCGTTGCGTGCGACTTCAGGATGTTTGTTTTTGAGGTGTTCTTGGAATAGATTATTGTGTTCTCGCGTACACTCGAAATCGCTACAATAGGAGCACAGGAGTCGGTATGCGTGCCTGTCTACGAGGTGTCCTCTGAGGGATTGCAGATATCTTGAACTGTAATCACAAGCGAGGCATAAAAAGTCTGACTTTACGGGACAGCCGGAGTGCCGTCGCGAGATGATGAATGACCGTATGGCGTCCCGAAGCGACCCATCTAAGGCTACGGCCTGTACGCGAAGATTGCGTAAAGCAGTGAGCACCGTTGTGCCAGTTGTATACCCCCCGCCGGCTGGAAGCAAAGCACACAAGATGTCCTTCGTATGTAGGCCGGCTAGACGAAAGTCTCTTGTGCCGCCGAATGACCGGACAAGTTCCAGCCATTGTTCACCATCCACGTCATCATGCCCACTCGGCGATTGTGTCGTGTTGATACCTAGATTTTCTATACGGAACAGGAACGGGGAAAATTGATCACAAACTTGAGCCATCGAGGACAACTGCCAATCTAACTGCTTGCACGATATTGATATGTGTAATCGAAGAGGCGTAGAAGTGCCTAAGTTGGTAAATGAGATAGAAATAGCATGTGCGGAGGTTTGGATCTCTGCTTGAATGAGCGACGTTTGCAATCCTGTCCGCTCGATGAATCGCCCGAATTGGGAAGCGTCCATCGTGGGTTGGCTAAAGAATGTGATATCAATATCCCCGAGACCAGGTGCATCGATTCTGGCCATGAGACTGTCCAAGTACTTGCTGGTTCCTTGATATTTGAAGGACGTCAGAGCAGGGAGAACGACCCATTCCCCTAACTGTGCTGGCGAGCCGAGGAAGTTTCTGCGGGGAGTGAGGGAGAGGAAATGGAATGAAAGTGTTCGAAGATGGGTCATCCCGGACAAGCTATTCGCGAATGCTTCTGGGGACAAATACCCAGCACTAGGAATTTCGTGGAGCTGAATATCTACGAGGTTCTGAGAGGATGAAAGAAGTCGCGGCAATGAGGGAAAGGCAATTCTGGTCGAGTGGAGAGTGCGGAGGCGAGGACCCCACCGAAAATTGCTGGAGAGGGTCAGCTGCACGCTATCTCTGGACAGAAGGACCAGCTCTTCGAGTTCTAAAAATGGCTCGGAGATTGTGGAAAGACTCTCCAGGAGCGACTGTGTGACGGTAAGGCTGATAAAACCAACGCGATCAGACTGCTTAAGTGCGGCCATGATATTGACATTATCCCCAAGAGCCGGGGGATCGAGCATGGGAGATCCCCCGTAGTTCACGACGAGAGGCAAGGGTGGCCAAAAATCTAGAGTCTTCAAAACGGGCGTTCCGTATGTACAGTAGAGCCGAAGATTTAGACCCAGAGGTGACGCAAATACGATTTTTCGCCATCTTTGGCACACGCGAGCGAGCGTAGGCCAAATTTGCGGAGTGAGATCCAAACAATGACGAAATATGCCGAGAAGGATGTCGTTGGGAAGCATCTCGATCGTCATCTGCTGAGAAAGAGGTCCTATTCCAAACGAATTAGCGAGTGGGGGCGGTGGCATCGAGAATTTGTCGTACCTGTTCCACGTAGTTCATTGATGTGGCGTAGTCGTTCATATTCCACCGCTATATGGCCAGAGCGCCGGTGTGAGATCATAGATGACACGACGGCCTCCCCCAATGCCGCATGACGTTGCCCAGGCTGTGGTGTGTAGAGCACGTGCAGGGAAGGTAACCGCCTGTCTGGTAGTTGCAGATCACGCACGATGTTCGTCGAGGGATCCCAATCGAGATGAAACCATTTTACGCCAGTGAATGGATTGAGAAGGCCCCGCCATTCACTATAATCACTACTAGTATCTCCCCGTCCTGATGGTCGCGTCATACTGATGCGTAGATCCTCCACATTGAAAAGGTAAGTGGAAAGGTCATTGCAGACTCGTGTCATGGATAATAGCCGCTTGTACGATGGCGAGCAGAATAACTGTAATTTAAGGCAAGCAGGAGCTCCTGGCTGCATCAAGGAGATGGAGATGACGCTCTCGGAAGATAGAATATGTGCTCGACGGTGTGATTTGTGCATTTCTATCTGATTGATGAATCCGCGAAGTTTTGGAAAATAAATGATGTTTTCATTTAAGAATGTGAGTTCGATATCTCCAAGACAAGGTGCATGGATTCCGGCTACAAGGCACTCCAAGTACCGAAAAATTCCTCGAAAATTAAGGCGGGTAAGAACAGGAAGAATAGCACGTCCCCATGATACTGGTGGTACGACCATGCAATAAGCGGTAGAGAGGAAATGGAGCAAAAGTGATTGAAGCTGGGCCATCTGGGACAAGACCACCATGAGCACTTCTGGTGAGAACTCCGATGAATCGAGAACTTCGTGAAGCTGAAGGTCCACGAGATTCGCGGAAGAATAGAGAAGCTGATGGAGTGCTGGAATCGCGATCCTAGTCAAAAGGAGACAACGAAGGCGTGGGCCCCACCGAAAAGCGCTGGGTAAGGTCACCCGCACGCCATCTCGAGACAGAAGAACGAGGTCTTCCAGTTCCGAAAACGGTGTCTCGATTGCGGATAACTTTTTCAGGAGCGAGTTTGTGACGGTGAGGTTGAGGTTGATGGAGCTAACACGATCAGACTGTTTGAGTGCAGCCATGATATTGTCCTCGTCCTCTGGAGCCGGCGGATCGAGCTCTAGAGACCCCCCGTACTCCACAGCAATTGTTAGGGACGACCAGTAATCTAGAATCTTCAAAAAAGGCGTTCCGTGCGTACATAACAGTTGAAGATGTAAACTTGGCTGGGACGTAAATATGATACGTCGCCACTTGCGACATGTACAGACAAGGATAAGCCAAGATCGCGGAGAGGCATCCAGATAATAACGAAATATGTTCAGAAGCACATCGTCGGAAAGCTTCTCGATCGTCACTTGTAGAAAAAGGGGGGGATTAGCGAGAGAAGCAGGCATTGACGGAAGTTGTACATTTGATTGGGCATTCGTTCTGTGCAGTGACGGATTGAAGGGGCAATGTAAGTCCGAGTCGTGTACGTCTATCAGGAAATTTGTGACATTGACAGTAGACCATGGGATGACCACTTACTCTGGGGAATGCATGAGAACTTGAAGAGAAGTCAATGAACGGGGCAACTATTGCTAGCATATACTTATGGCCTGGAATTATCACACCAGCTTATCACACGGGGGACATTTGTCATTGTTCGCGATCCACAAGAATCTCGACCCTCTTGTATGACCTTGCGGTCGGTCGGCTGAAAAAAGGCGATGTCAATTATGATTTGGTAGTACTGTATTAGTACTGTACAGAAAGTATAACCGTACCCTACCGCCCCGCCTCACACTGGCAGCCACCACCATCGCCGTCTGACGCACCTTCGGTGGGAAGTCATCTCAAAATACGAGGCCCAACAAAGGAAACATTCCATCGCTCTTGTTCTTTGGGGTTTTGGAATCAGGCCCTATGTCCGCATTATATCCCTTTACAGCACGGCACTGTAGTGATTTGGAGCTTCCGATTCCCAACTTATGCCTGTGGCGTATAAATATCCGGGACAGTGGGTAACAAGTTACCCACTGTCCCGGATATTTGTTCAAGGTTCAGAGCGCACAGCCGCTCTTTACAGTCTTTTACAGCATCCTACTCCAGTCCAGATTCGCTTCTTCCTACAAATGGTCAGGGCAGACGACCCTGTGACTGCCCTTCTCAGCTGTCGGGATTTCCATGGGGAGCCCTAAGCTCACCGGTATGAATTTCAGGTCCGGAGTCAAGTCTACCATGCCGCGCCTTTAACATCAGCACCAACCCGAACCGCCCATCGTTCGTCTCTTTCCTATCTCTGGATGCCGCCAATACCACCGGCAACCGAAGGGACGCCGCCGCTACGCTCGCCAAGCAACGCCCAAACCCAACGCCGCGGGTCGCATTTCTTCCCCGGCCCTTTCCTCAAGCACAGGACAGCGCTGCACTTGGGCCGGTGTCTGTTCTATCGGCCATGTCTCGGAGCGCAACAACTCCCACACCTTTCCTGTAACAACCCGAACCACCAATCACTTACCTTTGACCCCGTCTCCGGATGTCGTCAACACCGTCGGCCAGTGGACCGGCGCTTGCGTTATCCTTGCCCAATGCTCAAAAGTGCGTCAAACATGAAGTCGACACCGCCCTACCCCCGCCCCGCATCCGGCACCAGCTCACCAGGCCAGGTCGCAGAGCACGAAAAATCCTATCATACACCAGAAATATCCGCAGTCCCCGCGGTCCGCCCCCATCGTGCACCGACCTTCCCAGAAACCCGCCGGCGTTGCTTTTCGCTCCCGCACCAGATGGGGGCTGCCCCGGACGGGCTCTCCCAGGTCACTGCCGACAGCTGAGCTAGTGCTGGACACGCCACTCATCCGCCGACGACCCACAATCACACCTCCGATCCTCGCAGACAGCTGCCCTCGCCTCAAGTAAGCCAGGCACGTCACCGTTCCCTGCCTTGATTACCCCGAGAACCTCCACCGAATCTCCAAAGGCCACATACCGGATGCCGGAAGTGGCTTCGCCGCTATGGCCAACAATAGTGTGTACGGCGACGGTAGCGATGCAATCAAGAGCCAGGATCGTCGTGCTTCCGGCGGTGGGGGTGGCCAAGCTCACTCATAGAGAAGAGCCTATGCAACGACGGCGATGGAGTCAGTACCTATTCCGATGCACAGAAACCTGCGCTCTGGATCACACCGGATCGTTTCAGTAGAAGCAATGACGGCAGCAAAGCAATGGTTGCAGCTGCACATCAGCATGTCACGCTGGGCTTTGGGATTGGGGTCGTCGGTTTCCAACCCCAGCCTAGGTTCTCCTGCTATGGTGGGCTTGCTGTCAGTGGTGCTGCTAGGTGGACCATTGGTAGTGATTACCAACGGAAGCAATTGTTATTAGTTTAGACAATACAGTAAGAGCGTCGAGCCAGCTTCGACTTGCGTTTACGGGAAGCGTCGGACCTTCATGTGGCTGTGCCAGCTCTTTGCCCGTGGGTCGCGTAAGAAGGGTCATGATTGCGTCACCGTGAGTGAGCTATTTTCTTTTCCCGCGCGCGAACACACACGAACCACCGCTAACAACGTGCCCTACACAGAGCCCTCGAGCCCAAGCCTGAACAGCCTGAACCTCCCAAGTCCCGACGGTACCGCTCGCCTGTCCATGGTGTCTCAGCGCCGCGTCAAAGGGCCTCAGTCTCGCCTCGCCGCGCTCGGGAGGAGGGCCCGCTCACGGCTCAAATTATATTCAAACTGCAACAAACTGCAACAACTTTTTAAATCTTTCTCGACTCCCCTTGCCCATACTACCTGTCCGACCATTCACCCCCCCCCCCCCCCCCCAACGGATGCTATCGGCCAATAGTTTGAGAACTTTCGTCGTTATGGAGTGATGCGTGTGAGGTGCGAGCACCTTTGTTGATCATCTTCGTCGTTATCATCATCATCGCTGCCACCGCAATCTTCTCACCTGTTACTTTCCAAATGGGGTTCTTTAGAAAGAGATGGCTGCTGCCTCCCGACATCAACCTCAAGGAAGAACCATTCAGCGATGTAAGCGACCTTCCCTCTCACCCTGAGGATCTCACCTGGTCGCTTTCTCCATGGTTCAAGGTTTTCTCCAAAGCCAAGCGCACAGTCGCTCCTCACATTCTACATCCACTTCCTCATCGCCGCCCTGCAAAAAATGGCCAGGGCAGACCCATGACTGCTCTTCGGAGCTTGGCCTTCTGGGGTTCTATACAGAACCAGATTGAAGCAGTATGAATTCCAACTCGCCCGAACTCAAGTCCACCACGCCCATCCCCCCCTCTGTCCGCCTCTTTAACAACCCTAACCGCAATTTGCTTGTCTTTGATTCGACCTCCTTTTTCCTTCCCCAATACCACCAACAAACCAAGCGACAGCGCCGCCACGCTTGCCCATCGATGCGACATACTCAACGCAGCCGAAAATACAGCGCATCTCATTTCTGCGCCGGCCCTCCCTCACACAAGAGATATCCATTGAGCCCAGGTTGTCCCATCTTTCTGGCCCTGCTGCCTCTACTTTCCGATCTCTACGCCGCGATGCCGGTGCTGCCCCGAGGTCTCGACGGGCTCTTCCCCATCGTCGGCGACAACCGGGCGAGCATGCTCAACACGCCGCTCCTACCCATGTTCCACTGGCAGGAGACGTTGACCACCAACAACAACAACCACGCGGGTCAAACAGTCGGCCTCGCCGCCGCCAAGTTGAACTACTTGTACGGCGGTAACGGAAATGCCTCGACGGTCCCGACCATGGGGGCCACGTACATGACACGGCACACCGTCAATAATCACGTGACCGAAAGCGGCGATCTTATCACTCGCGGCGCAGATCGCCGCTGCTAGGGGTGAATTCGGCCAGCCTGTGCTCGGCGTTGGTGCGGGTCTCAGCACGTTCGCTGAGCTGCAGGGCGCCATCGGCAGGAATGGCCTGCGCGGCGGCTCCGGGCGGTCCAGAGGTCGCTCGCCGGTCTGAGTGGCGGCGGTGCCAGTGGCGGCGCGGGGAGCGGTGGTGCGGAGAGGGACGGAGAAGGTTCCGGCCCGGTGGTGTTAAACGACGTGGCCGGGTGCCGGTGGTTGCGCACGCTCCGGCTGGGCAAGCACGCGCCTAACTTTGAGGGCACGACATGGAAGGAGATGGTGGAGATGGACGAGCAGACACCCGAGGCGCAGGGCTCGGTGCGCGCAGGAAGACGCTCAAGACATTCGAGGTGGGTCGCAGGAAAATGGGCGTCGACGACCCGACCGCGCCCCCACCTTCTGGCGGACCTGCACCAGCGGGATTGTCCTTTTTTACTTTTCGTATGGGTGGCGGTGGTAGGGCCTTTTCATTTATTTATCTTTCCTTTTACGAACCTCGAGTAGTCGGTTCACAGTGCGTACAGTATTATATCAACATGATTTATATCCTCAGTGCCCGCCTTGGTGCCCGCTCTCCTTTGCTTTGCCATTTCTTATGTAATTTGAAAGTATGAATGATACCAATATACACTTTATACTGTACATCGTGTGCGAAATCGCTTCTTACCAACGCTGTTTTACTTCCTTCGAGACAGGGCACGACGTATTTCCAGATCTACGGCGGTGTAGCTCCGGGTCTGCCTGGCGTAGGTATCCGAATTTACGCTTGAATTTACGATTCCGACGCGTCGTATGCATAATTGGCAATCACTCAATATTGTTGATCTCATACATGCATATAACCCGTGAAGAGTAGATCGTCTGAATACTCTGTCGTACAGCTGACTGAAGAAGAAAAAAAGAGGGGAAAAAAGAGGCTTGCTATACGTACTAAACTGTAGTATCGTTGGCCCCAACGAGGCAGTGTCGTTAGGCCACGCTGAAATATCATCGGGTGTCGGAATCCCAAGCTATTGGGAGTGCGGCGACGTGACTGTGGTGGAGGGGGGCGACAATGTCTGGCATGCGTAGAGAACTGTGTCGCTTAACGAGGCCGTCAAGTTGGAGAAGGGGGAGATGTGGATTCAAAACGAGTGCATCGTCGAGCGCGACTTCAAAATGTTTGCTTGCAAGGTGTTCTCGGAATACGTCATTTTGTCCCGACGTACACTCGAAGTCGCAATACGAGCACACGAATCGGTATGCATGCTCGTCTCCAAGGTGACGTCGGAGTCCTTGCTGATGTCTGAAACTGGTATGACAGATGTGGCACTGGTCAAATGGCACATTAACCTGCACAGGACGGCCAGAGAGCGATCGCGAGGTGATGAATGACAGTAAATTGTCCCACGACGGTTCATTCATTACCATAGAATTTATAGGAAGATAACGCAGGGCAGGGAGCACAGTTGCATGCCCTCCGTCGGCTGGACCCAGAGCACACAATATGTCTGTCATAAGTTCGTCAGCCACCCGAAGGTCTGCTGCGCCGGTGAATGCGCGGACAAGTTCAAGCCATTGTTCGCCATCAACGTCATCCAGCCCGCTTGATGATCGGGTCGTATTAACACGTAGATTTTTTACACGGAAGAGAAACGGGGAAAATTGGTTACAAACTTGGGCCATGGAGGACAACTGCCAGTCTAACTGCTTGCACGATATTTGTAATCGAAGGGGTGTGGAATTGCCTGAGCCGGTGAACGAGATGGAAATGGCATGCTCGGATGTTTGAACGTCTGCTTGACTGAACCATGTCTGTAATTCTGTCCGCTCGATGAATTGGCCAAGTTGCGAAGCGTCCGTCGTGGGTTGGCTAAAGAATGTAATATCAATATCCTCGAGACCAGGAGCATCGATTCTGGCCACGAGACTGTCCAAGTACTTGCTGATTCCTCGATATTTGAGGGACATGAGAGCGGGGAGAACAACGCGTTCCCCGGACGGTAGAGGTAAGCCGAGGTAGTTTCGGCGGGGTGGGAAGGAAAGGAAATGGAGTGAAAGTGTTCGAAGATTGGTCATCCCGGACAAGGCATTCGCGAATGCCTCTGGCGAAAAATACCCGGCAATAGGAATTTCGTTGAGCTGAATATCTACGAGGCCCTGGGAGGGTGAGAGTAGGTGCGGGAATGAGGGAAGGACAATCCTGGTCGAGTAGAGAGTACGTAGGCGAGCGCCCCACCGAAAGGTGTTGGGCAGGATCAGCGACACATTTTCTCGCGACGAAAGAGCAAGTTCTTCTAGATCTGAAAATGGCTCAGAAATTATGGGGAGTTTATCGAGGAGAGAGCTGGTGACGGTGAGGCTGATGGAGCTAACACGGCCAGATTGCTTCAGTGCGGCAATGATATTGTCATTGTCCTCCGGAGCTGGAGCATCAAGATTCGGAACCCCCCCATAATGTATGACGACAGGTAGGGCTGGCCAGCAATCTAGAGCCTCCGAAACCGGCGTTCCGTGTGTACAATAGAGTCGGAGATCTAGACCTAGAGGTGATGTGCGTACGAGTTGTCGCCATCTTTGGCACACCCACGTAAGTGTAGGCCAAGTTTGCGGAGTGGGATCCAGATAACGACGAAAAATGTTCAGAAGGATGTCATCACAGAGCATCACCTGCTGACTCGGAGAAAAAGGTCCTACTGAAAACAAGTTAGAGTGTTGTGACACTGGGCATACAATATTTTACATTGTTTATTGATGTGGTGAAGTGATTCGTATTCCACCTCTATGGGATGGCCAGAGAGCCGGCGTGAGGTCATGAATGACACTACGGCCGCCCTCAAAGGTGCGTGACGTGGCCCGGGGTCTGTTATGTAGAGCTTGAGCAGGGCAGGTAGTACATTTCCGCGCCAGGGCTCCTGGGTTAGAAGTTGAATAACATCTGCGATGTCTGTCGACGAGTCCCCAGTAGCAATATGGAGCAATTTTACGCCCGTGAATGAGTCTAGAATGTCCAGCCATTCGAATTCTTCATACCTTTTTTGTCGCGCCATCGCGCTGATGCGTAGATCCTCCACATTGGAAAGCGAGGATTCAGACAGCCGGGCGCAAATTTGATACACGGGTAAATTGTCGTCGTCGTCGTCGTCGTAGAATATTTGCAACGTAAGGTACGTGAGGGCTCCTGGTTGCGTCAAGGAGATGGAGACGACATCATCAGAGAAGAGAATATGTGCTTGACGATGCGACTTCGGTATTAATATCCTATCGATGAATCTGCTAAGTTCTAGTAATTCATCGCAGTATCCATTGGTGAATGTGACCTCGATATCTCCTAGGCGAGGGGCATCGATTCCGGACACAAGGTCTTCCAAGTATACGTCTTTCCCTCGAAAATTAAGGTGAGTGAGAGCGGGGAGAACAACACGTTTCTTGGAAGGTAGGGGGTCGTCAATGTCATCGATGGTGAAAGGGAGATGGAGTGAAAGTGATCGAAGCTGGGCCATCCCGGACAAGGCATCCGTGAGCGCCTCTGGCGAGGCAAGCCAAGGATTTATGGTGAACTCCTGGTGAAGCTGAAGGTCTACAAGGTCCCGGGAAGAATAAAGAAGCCGAGGGAGTGCGGCAAAGGTGATCCCAGTCAAGTGGAGGCTACGGAGTCGTGTGCTCTGCCCAAAAATGCTTGGCAGGGTCAGCAGCGGGCTATCTCGAGACAGAAGGACGAGGTGTTCCAGTTCCGAAAACGGGCTCTCGATCGCGGACAACTTTTCAAGGAGCAACCTTGTGACGGTGAGGCTGATGGAATTAACACGATCAGACCGCTCGAGTGCGGCCATGATGTTGTCATCGTCCTCGGGAGCCGGCGGATCGGGCTCCAGAGATCCCCCGAACTCCACGACGATAGGGAGGGATGGCCAGTAATCTAGAGCCTTCAAAAAAGGCGATCCGTGCGTACAGAACAGTTGGAGGCGCAGAGCCTGTGAAGACGCAAATACGATACGTCGCCACTTGCGACATATATGCACAAGGACGAGCCAAAATCGTGGAGAGGCATCCAGATAATAACGAAATATGTTTAAAAGCACTTCGTCGGAGAGCTTCAAGTTCCCGATCATGACTTGTAGAAAGGGAGAAAAAAAATTAGCGAGAGGGGCAGGCATTGGCAGAAGATGTACCTCTGAATGGACATTCGCTTTGTGTGGTAACGGGTTGAAGGGGAAATATGAGTCGTGTTCGTCTATCAACAGAACCACAACATCGACTGTCACTTCCAGCAGTAGAGCCCGTGAGGCGCTAGGTCACTTACTTTGGAGAGTGCATGGAGAGGGGAATGAACGGGGCAGCTACTATTGCTGGCGATACTTATACAGAACACGTGGGAGCCTGGAGTTATCTCACCGACTGCTCCGAACAGGATTTAGGGCAAAGGCGATCAAGAAGGCGATGACAAGCTTTTACCACTTTCAGGCTTGCATATGTGACTCGGACGCAACCGCACTGTTAATTTGGTTGTACGTTAATGATAAATCGCTGTGAGACTACATGTGGAACTAGTTATGTCGAAGGTGGACCATTGCAATACTAGAAATCCGCTAAGATGGTAAACGAGTGCACCGAGGCACCAACTTGAAGCCAACCAGTGAAGTGGTCGCTTTCTCGGACATATCCGAGCAGACTCCTACTCTCACTGCCACAACAACCGCCAACCGCAATTATCTCTCTACTGTAAATAGCACTCCTCATGGTTGCTTCCTCTCTCGACGCCGGACGTACTTGCGCAATGAAAAATTCCTCCCTGCATCCTAATGACCCCACCTTACTTGCACCCGTGCCACCCACGTCGTTCTGAGGGCTCAGCGCTCAGCTGGCAGTGGGCTGTCCTCCGCCGCGTGATAACACCTCAGGGAGCGTCTCGAATTACGAATGACGAGGATGGATCTTCTGTTGTTGCCGCGATCTCAAATTCTCTCTTTTCGTCTCTTCTCGTCGTCACTGGCATGTCCGCGTTTACACCTATTTGGTATTTTGGGACTTCGCATCCCCTCTGCTCACTCTTGTCCTAACCTATCTAGGTTTTAAGGTTGGGCTGTCCATTTTTCTTTTTCGTATCAGGCGAGGATCGTTCTTTCGTCTTTCCTTAATTCCTGCGAACCCAAGGTCCAGGACCTGGAAAACCATTCTCCCACGAACACAGTCAAGTGATAACAAGGTGTGTAGTACTTGTGTCCTCCCGGTCGTCCAGAAACGTGTCGCCGCCATCGTCGTTGTCTTCTATTTCTTCCTTGTATTTCCTCCCTCTTGTATTTAATGCGTATGATACATACGTACGTACGTGCATAAATACATCTTTTGTATGCGAAATAAACAAGACATAGTTTCTCCGTGAAAACTATAAGAACTGGTGTGTACTACGGTAATGTCCAAGTCCAAGGTAATGTCGGTGGAGTTAATTTCTGTGAGATACACGTAGTAGAAATCCTAATGGACGCCTGTCGTATTGCTCTGACGCATATGTGCTGCTCGGCCATCACACCATCATCTCATTCTCGATCACGGACCAAACGTCAAGGGGTTCCAGTTGGTCATTTGACGGCCCTGCATCCTCAGTCCACCTTCGCAGGCGGGAACTGATTAAGTTGCCAAGGGATCGAAGACTAGGGATGAATCTTTGGTAACCCCGTTGGGACTTCGTCGGTCTCCTTGTTGACCTTGTCTCGGAGATATGCGACGACGTGGTAGGTACTTCTAACCGTAGGGGATACAGCGGCACGGGGGGGTGAGCGGGGACGCTGTTGCCGAGCCACATAACGACTCGATCGATAGCGGAAGAAGAGTTGTCCGGGGGGAGCGCATTGGAGGGCCAGACGTTAGGGGGTCTGTAGCGGGGTAGTCGTCGTCGGGAAGCAAAAAGGCATTGTGACCACGGGCTACAGCAAAGTCTGCACCATTCTTCGCACTCTTCTGGAGGCGCACGGTGCCTTGAGTGTCGAATGAAGTCTTGCCGTTCGTCGAAACGGAGGTTACAGTAGCGGCACGTTCTTGTCCTTGTCGGCAGTTTACGCGCCGATTCGTCGTCCTCTGCTATTGGCTCTAGCAGGGTCTTGTCCCTTCTTGAATCCGCATTTATATATTTACCTACTATGGGACTTCCGGAGAGCTTGCGCGGGGTGATGATTGATCGTACAGCGTCCTGCAACGCGCCGGACCTAGGTCCTATTACGTAGAGATTTGTGAGGGCAGGGAGAGCATCGTTCGTAGGCTCTCCGGCAGCTGGCCGCAGAGCATGCAAGATGTCTGTCGCAAGTTCGCCAGCCACGTGAAGTTTCTCTGCACCTCTGAATGAGCGGAGAAATTCCGTCCATCGTTCACCGTTCGTGGAATCCTGCCCACTTGACGTTCGCGTCACTTCGATGCGAAGATCTTTAACACTGTCAAGGGATTGTGAAAAATGATTGCGTATTCGAGCCATGGAGGATAACTGCCGATTTAGCTGCCTGCAGGATATTCGTAGTTCAAGGCGCGCGGGTGTTCTTGGCCGGGTTAAGGACATGGAAATTGCACATTCGGAGAATAGAACGTCTGCTCGCCTAGGGCACTTCTGCATTTCTATCCGGTCGATGAACTGGCGAAGCGGTGAAACGTCGATAGTGGGCCAGTGGGAGAACGTGATTTCGATATCCGCGAGGTGAGGAGCATCGATTCCGGCTACAAAGCCGTTCAAGTAGTCGCTGGTTCCTCGAAACTTGAAGTGGGTAAGAGCGGGGAGAACAAGGCGCTCCCCAGACAACGGAGGTACGTCAATGAGACTAGGGTGGAAGACGGGGAAATGGAAATGGAGTGAAAGTGACTGAAGCTGGGTAACCCCAGACAGGGCATTCGCGATCGCTTGTGGCGACAGACTCTGGAAATTGAAGATTTCGTGAAGCTGAAGATCGACAAGGTTTGGGCAAGACGACAGTAATTGCGGGAGGGTGGGAAAGGAAATCCTGGTCAAGCAGAGACTACGGAGGCGTGTGCCCCACCGGAAATGACTGGGGAATGGCAGCGGCAGGCCGTTTCGGCACAGAAGAACGAGATCTTCCAGTTCCGGAAACGGGTCTTCGATCGTGCCCAGTTTTTTCAGGAGCGAATGTGTGACGGTGAGGCTGATGGAGCAAACACGATCGGAACGCTTCAAGGCGGCCACGATGTTGTCCTCGTCTTCGGGAGTAGGTGTATTGAGCATTGGACATCCCTTGTATTGCACGGCAATGGGCAGGGCCGGCCAATAATCTAGAGTCTTTAAAACTGGCGTTCCGTGCTTACAGTAGAGTCGAAGATCTAGACCCCGAGGTGACGCGAATACGATACGTCGCCACCTTCGGCACACGTGCGTGAGCCTATGCCAATGTAGTGGTGAAGAGACTCGGTAAGAACCGAATATGTTCAGTAGGACGTCGTCTGGGAGTACTTCAATTGACGTATTTCGGTCCAAGAGAGGGAAATTAAATGCTCTCCGACGGAGGAGAATTTCCTGATTGTCGCCCGTCGTTCCGGGGGATAATGATGCGAGGTCAGAATCAAGGGTGTTCACGGAGGGAAGCGTTCCAATCGCCGCATGACGGTAAAGAAGGGGGACTCTCCCTGTTTAGAAACAAGTCAAAGACCGACACGGGCATTGTATGCAAGATGTACCGTACCCTCAGGCAGGCCACAGTGATCCTCTGACTCGGAAGGTTGGGTCATAGCTGGGCGCCGAGTGCGTCTACTGGGAGATCCGAGTATAGACCGTCGCGGTGAGCTCCCGCAGCAGAGTAAGTAAAGCGTTCAGTGACTTACCTGTGAGAACTCATGAAGGGTGGACAACGGGAGATTTAGGGTACCTATGTCATTTAACGGGAACTTTCAAACTTGAAGCTGCGGATAGAATTCGGGGCATGGTCTACGGTAGGCGAACACGCCGTTTGAGCGAGTTGGAGGAGCCCAACGCATTCCCGTACTACTGTAGTGCACGCTACATTCGGCGAGGTTGGACTGCGGGCAGGACATGGTCTAAGGATATGATATAGAACCCGAGGGAGATGGCTTTCACGAATGAAGCTTAATGAAGCAGCGCTCGAGGCGCAGGCATTGCGTTCTGCATGGGTGAGGAGATGGGCATTGGGTCGAACTAGCTTTCCGCGTCGGCTCTTGCCTTCCGCTTGCATCCATCGCGTGCCACGGCTCCTCGACGTGCACGTCCGAGTCCTCTTCCATCTCTTCTCTTCCCCCCCTCATGCGCGTCGGCATTCACCCCTTTTTGAGTAAGTTTTTTGGTGTTTCCGGGATCCCTATACTTTCCCTCTATTTTGGTTTCCTTGCGCAGTCGGGAGACTCTTTATGAGGTCATCCATCCAAGCAGAGACCGTTTTCCTTGCCGTTTTCTCTTTTCTTTTCTTTTCGTTGCCGGTCTCTCCTTTCTCTTGTGTATTTGATATCATTTTTTCACCAGATCCGTGAAAAGATATTACCTATACCATCAGTTGACAACTTCGCGTTCCAAATACAAAGCGTGCAGTGTGCGGACTGGTCTTTGGGGGTGAGACGGGCTCTGACGGAGGTGAGGGAAGCGTAGTATGGATCGTCGGTATCGTTGAATGGCTCCTCTTGTCTTTTTGATCTCTCCACCATTCCCCGGCTGCCACCCCGCTTTTGTTGTCACCCTTGCAGCTACACGAGGTCCCAGGGCCTCCACTCCATTCGCTATGGTAATTCCAGTCCCATCGGATTCACCTCAGTCTGTGTTCTACACAAGGAATTACTTCGTGAAATTCACTATAAGGGTCGGCAAGGTTCCCCAAGCCCACTTATATTTTACCGTCCCACAGCCGCTTCCGCGATCATGGTACCCCCGCAACCAGCACCCTTCAGCCGCACCTGTCAATGTACTCGTCTTCCGTCGGCACCGAGGTTCTCCCACGCAACTCCACCTCGGGAAGATCATTTAGACTCAACGATGCTGAACGTGGCCGGATGGCCGCGTACTTTGTGGCAGCACGGGTACACGCCGACGTTTGAGATGTACATGATGAACAGTAGCCGTGCTCGGCGCGCGGAGAACGACCTTTGAGTTCAAGACTTCCCGTATCGAGACGAACCAGCGCCTCACGGCCCCGGTCCGCCTGCCGCTCCGAGTCTGTGCCAGTGCGCTTGCCACTGGGCCCTGGCTCTAGTCTTACCGTCCGCGCACCATCTTCCGTTGTATGACTGGCACACGGTACACTCTCTTTCTCTCTTGTCGTCCATTTTCTGGTCATGTTTAAGTGTTTCAGCACTTGGCTTCAAACCCCATTTTCTTTGTTCTCACTTCTTTTTTTTTTCTTTCCTTAACCCTCGTGATCGCCGGGGCCTGGAAGGACCACTTGTAAAGATATAGAACCTCCTGCAAGCCAGAAGCATATGAATAGTTCACCGTTGACTACATTTCATGATAAGTTTAGCGACCATCACGGTTGAGTCTGACCCGGAGTTGCAACCAAACTTCCCAACCAACACCATGACCGACACACAACACTCTTCAGCCTTTACATACTAGCATGGCTCTCAGAGTGCCACCGATCCCATGTTCTAGGGGTTTTCAAACTCCAATAAGCTCCCTCACAGCCTGAGATGGCGATGAGTTGTCGTTAGCACGTGCACGTTGAGGGGCAGTGCAACACTGTCACTGCATCGCATTGTCTCGGACCGCTCCGGCTAATTCCCCACCTCATCACTCTCAACATCCATAATAATTTTAGCCATTGATCCGGAGTCGCTGCAGAATCGTTATCCACTGGCGTTAGATGTACCTGATGAACTTCAATCAAACCCGGCTAGCTGCACTCCTGTCCCAATCAAAAATGCCTTCGCACATACCTGTTCGCACTGCCTTGGTGATAACTACTACTATCCGCTTTCGACACAATTGGCAATTCCCTCGTAGTAACGACATTTTCACTGCCATGCGGTGAATCGTGACACCATGAGCGTCGGGCCCCGTCGATCCATCATCCACCGTACCCCCAGAATTTCCGGCCGATTAGTGTGACATTTTCAAATTAAGTATAAGAGCGATGGGCCTACCATTGAAATTCAAAAACCCCCCTAATGCGCCCTCCAAGGTGAGAGATCTGGCGCGCTTAATGTTCCACTGCAAGAAGTGACACCGTATTTTTGGATCTCCCAATAGACATATCCGACTCCCAAGCACATCTCAATCGACTTTTGAAGAAGACTCGGAGAATCACGCTCCGAGTCGTCGAGCCTTCTGTGGTTCAAGTTATAATCGTGCACCCCTCGCTCCCTTGATCGGAGCAGAAAATTCTCGTCGGGAAGTGACAACGATTGCGAAGCTTCCCGAGGTAGTTCTTCTGAGCATATTCGGTTGCTACCTGGATGACTCTCCACGATCTTGGCATAGGCTTGTGCATGTGTGCCAAAAATGGCGATATATCATATTTGCGTCGCCACGTGGTCTACGCCTTCGACTCTACTGTACGCACAGAACACCTGTCTCGGAGACCTTAGAATGCTGGCCAGCCTTTCCTATCATCATGCAATACGGAGGATCTCCGACTCTCGATCCGCCGGGTCCTCGGGATGTGGACAATATCGTGGCCGCACTCAAGCACTCTGATCGCGTTAGGTCCATCAGCCTCACCATTACAAATTCGCTCCTGGAAAAACTGGATACGGTAGTGGGACCATTCTCTGAGCTAGAAGACCTCGTTCTTTTGTCCCAAGACAGAAATGGGCAGACGCTTCCCAGCACCTTCCGATGGGGCTCACACCTCCGTAGTCTCCACGTGACTGGGGTCGCATTTCTTTCACTCCCACAGCTTCTCCCGTCTTCCCAGAACCTCGTCGATATTCAGATCCATGGGATTCCCAGCTTTGGGTATTTTTCCCCAGAAGCATTCGCGAATGCCTTGGAAAATATGACCCAGCTTCAATCACTTTCACTTCATTTCCTTCCCCATCCCTCTCGCCGTTATCACAGTGGCGTACCCCCTCAGTTAGGAGCACCTGTCGTTCTCCCAACTCTCTCCCACCTAAAATTTCGAGGAACTAGCAAGTACTTGAACAGTCTATTGGCCGGGATCGATGCTCCATGTCTCGGGGATATTGATATCACGTTCTTCAATCAACTCACCTTTGACACTTCACAACTCGGAAAATTCATCGACAGGACAGACATTCAGAAGTTACATCGTCGAGCAGACATAATAACCTCTAAGGGTGCCATATCCATCTCCTTCACCCAACCAGGAGCTCCTACGCGGCTTGGATTACACGTTCTCTGCGAGCAGTTGGACTGGCAGTTGTTTTGTATGACGCAAATTTGCGGTCATTTTTCCACTTTCCTTCTTAGCGTAGGAGATATACGCATCAATTCGGCGCGACCATTAAGTGGACAAGACGACATGGACGGTGAACGATGGCTGGAACTTATCCGCATTTTCGGCGGTGCCCGGACGTTTCGTGTGGCTGGCGATCTTGCGCCAGATGTTGTGCGTGCTTTGCGGCCAGCCAACAGGGTTCTCGAACATGTTCTACCTTCCCTGCGCAATCTCTACGTACAGGACTCTGCGCCACTTCGCATGTCTTTGCGGGAAGACGTAGTGTCGCTGATCACCTGGCGTCGCCTCTCTGGCTGTCCCATAAGTGTGGGATATATGCAACTCAGCGAACCGCCGGTATACCTGTGCCTCAACTGCGATATCGGTTTAACGCAGCATCAAATCATCAGTGGGCATACAAACGATAGGCCTGACGCTCGAATACGGTGCCATTTTTGCCACCGCTTCACGTTTTCGCAAGGACGCCCTCATTTATACCAAGAACACCTCCGGCGGCGACACCCCGACGTCGCACCACCGAAGTGCACCATCTCCGATCGCATGCGGGACTCTAGTCCAGACCTTCACGGTATCCAGCACAAGTACCCATTTGCCCCAATCGTCTCCAAACGCACCGATACGAAGCTGCACATCTCATGGCTACGGATTCCGAAAATTACAGAGTCCCAGAGAGAGGGTATCGAGGGTTCACCCCTCTGTGGTCGTCCCCTCGCACCCTCGTTAGGACCGGCTTTCTTCCCCGAAGACGCATGGCTGCTCTGCCCACCTACAGCGAGCGTTTTTGGGGAAGAGAATCAGGATAAATTGTAGGAAGGTAGTCCCATTGCCAGTGCAGTCCGTTGCACGTTCCCCAGCCAACCAGTAATTGACAGACATAGTTTTATGGTTCATGATTTTCAGCAGGTAATAGAATTATTTTATTTGGATGATTATCAGCACCACAAATTAGGATGAATCGAAATCAGCCTCTAACTCGTCTACCCTAGGCTGAATTCTGAAAATCAGTACCAATTTGGATGATTTTCATCCAATTGACGTTCACACTGCCACTTCACGGTGATTGGCGGCGGATGATGTCCCAAACACGCGCACGGACCGGACTTCAAAATACGCATTGTCGTAGCCGCACGGCGGGCCAATTACAAAGTCGTTGTAGCAGCTGCCCGAGCACGTTTGAGGAAATACTTCGGAGTTACCAGCTGCGCACGTGAAGGTGAGTTGAGCTGGAGTACCAGCGACGGTTGGGACGATGTGCTCACCAAAGTCTATAACAAACAACGTTCACACGATGAAAACAGGTGCAGCCGTGTCGTCAGGCCCTCTGTATGAGATCGTGATGGACGACGCACCTCCACACAGCGTGATGTCAAAAATGAGGTTCTGCGGCTGGAAGAATTTGTCGATGTTGCATCCGCCAGCCGGGTAATTCGCGACCGGTACGCCGAAGGTCGAAGTATCGACGTGGGTGTGACTGCTCTTTCCCTTTAACGAATGGGGTATATTGGCGCGCTACGAGATGGGAGTCAACAACCGTTGGCCGAGTTTCCCAGATGATAAACGTACCGAGAAGAACCAAATGCTGGGAGAGACGTGGTTACCGTTACTTATGGGCACATGGGACAGAATGGGTTACAAAAACGACGCACGAGACACCCGTTGACGCGAGCTCTGTAACGAACATGCCACCGCCAGCAGCCGCAAATGCAGCGCCGTAGGAATTCGGGTCCGGATTCTCGACAACGCAGCCCTGGTTAAAATTCGCGGCGGCAGAGCAGTTGGTGGAGGTAATGAGCGAGCTCGTCTGCGTGGGATCGACGAGGTTGCAGCCAGTGTCAGTGTGTAGTGCCATCTGGGCATTGGGCACCATGTTGACGCCCTCAAACGTGTCAATCTCGCCGCCTGTAGGCCAATCCGGCGCAAAGGACCAGAATGCGGGCCACACGGAGCACTAAGGCAGAGTGGAAAAGGAGTCAGCGCATCGACCATCGACTTTGGAGAACGGTGCGAGATTTCAGTAATCGCTACCTACCCCGAACGGGACGTGGAGCATATCCGCTATCCACACGCTGCCGACGGGAAAACGTTCCTTCGACGTGATGCGTACCGTGTCGCGCGTGGAGTTAAATGGAACGACCGTCGTATTGTCGACCTTCATGATCGCATTTCCCGCAGAGTTGACGAACGCGAGCCGCTTGGACGCGGCTTGCGACGCGTTTACCCAGCTGAGAAGTACAAAAGAAAAGAAAAGAGACGATGGCGCGCGATGGTCAGAACAAGGGCGAAACAAGGCACTCGGCCTCGCTGAAAGCGCACATACGTCGCGTTCCCGTGGGTGAGGTTATCAACTGTGACATCCGCCGCTTGAGTGCGAGTGAAACGAGTGACACATCGCGACTTACCGTTTCCGAAGAAATCCCAATCGTCAAAGAAGTGCTTCCCAGCGTATTCTTTGATTAAGGTGTATTGGGTCCCTCTGACGAGGGCAGGGAGACCGAGAGTCAAGAGGATGTATCTCGAGGACACCATGGTTGGATGCTTGCTATGCTGGATCTCCAACGAGAGAAAATTATATCAGGATGAGTGTAGGATTGCTGGGAGTGAACGAATGTGTCGTCCCAAGGGGGAGATGTAGACAGGCTAATTGAAGACGACGAACAGTAAGACGTCGTCGAGATGGCGATGGCTCTCTGCCAGTGAAGTAGTGAACGGATAGATTTCTAGCCAGAAAACACAGGACTTATATACAGGAGTAAGGGCAGCATAGTAGTAAGGAGGGTCGAGCATGAGTACTGAAAAGCGTTGTGCCCTCGGTCAGCGTAAACCGTGGTGGCCGAAGCCGTGGGGCGGTTGCTAGATGTGTGGTAGTCATGTAGCGGCAACACTTCGTTGTCTTGAGTTTGTGCGGGATATTACCCCAACCCAGAGCAGGGACTCCGGACGTGGTAGAAAGCCGCGGAAGAGCTTTTAAATAACATGTAGTAGTGTCGGATCTGAGATCTGAGTACTGAGTACTGAGTCGCGCGGGCCGCGGCGCTTCCTAAAAATACTATTTACCGCCTTCGAGGTTGCTCGCTCCGAACCCAAGCAAGTTCTGCCCAATATCATGCCGAAAGAATCTGCTCCCTGGTTGCTGCCTGGCCAACCTGGGACTTCCGTCCGGGGTCGCCTGATTTGTCGCCATAACGATAACGCGGACACTTGCCAGCTGCCACTTGCACAGCACGGACGTGGCTTGGATGAAACCGACGCCATAAAGTTCTGTAGCCCATGACGAGTAAGGAATAGCTGGTACTTCGTCTGGTCGTCGCAAAACCTTGACACAGAGTATCCTATTATACAACTGACAAATGGCGCCTCTGTTGCAACCAGCGCTATTACATGGTCCGCTACACGTGAGAGCGAGTACATACAGTATGAGAAGTCTCTAATATGGTATAAATAAGGGAGGTCCATCCCGGAGGGAATATGGCGACAGACGATCTCGGCGTATCGTGTCGGAAGTGTCCGTCTGTGCCTCTGCTCCAGACCAATCACGACTTCATGGGAGCGTTGTTGAATAGTGGGTGACTTCCCATAAGCCTACATCCTACATTTTCGTATCCTAAATCGTTGTGCCTGAAATCGGGGGATAAATCTTGATGAAATGTGCTCCGACCTCAGCAACAACAATCCTAGACGACTGGAGTTTTAAAAAACGACTGGAGTTTAGAAAGGGGGGGGGGGGCCTTTCTAAGTCCTACACCACGTCGGAGTACGGAATTTATGCCAAATCGAGGCAAAAATCTCGGAAAGCTGAGCAACAATTTCGCGAAAAATGTGTGAACTCTCTCGGGCCCTCCGGTTTTGGCCTTGTGCTGCCAGTGGCCATGAAAGTGTGGCGGTATATGCGGTATACAGGTTACTCTACAACCCAGTTTCAAGTAATAGACTTTCCCCTTCAGCGCTTCAGCTTCAGCTTTTGAACTTCAGAGCTCGGTGTAGTTCGTCCCTCGCGTTCCCCAGCGCGCTGCACTCGCACGCGTCCTTCGCAACTCAAACCCGACGCGACCCCAATCCCAGCGGCCATCTCTGCGAAGTTTCGCGCCGCGCCGAAGCGTGTGCGACCGTTTGCAACTACCCTCATTCGTAGCGGGGATCTGTGTAGTTCACTGTTTCCATTCCCGACCTCGCTGCACTCACGCGCGCCCTTAGCCCTTCGACAGCAACGCACGCGCGTTCGCCGCGCGCCCGCATACGACACCTCGCGCCCCGCGGAGGCCCGCGCGACTGTTAGCGACGCTGTTTGACTTATCCAGCTTCTTCACTTTACCTCGAGACCCATGTACGACAGCAAGCGTGCTCTTGACCTCAAAGCGTCGACATGTGCTATTGCCTCTCAGGTCTCAACGAAAGAGCCATCGTGATTTCCGTATCTAGGTGCAATTGGCGACGATCACATCGGGAGTCCGGCATAACTTTGGTCTGAGGGTCTTATGGTTAGCACCCAATCCTATCCTAACCTAAGCGGATCCTAAATAACTCCGAATACATGTAGGATAGGAAAATGTAGGATGTACGCTTATGGGAAGTCACCCAGTGATGTGAGATTCTATTTTCCGTTATCTTTGTATATCCCGTATATTCTGGTAACTGAGCGGATGTCGTGTAAACCCGCGCTGTCCTGATATTTTCCTACTTGTCGTCTCAATCCCCGCTATCGTGCGTTTCCGCGGAAGTGGAGGAGAAGTTTTATTTCCGAATAAATATAGTATAAAGGTCTTGTAGTTTCGTATCGTAGCACCTCAGTATCTGCTCTGGCGTGCCAGAGACTGAGGTGAGTTATAGTAGTTTACTTACTCGGCCCAGAAGGCTTGTCCGTTCGTACAGACACAGCCCGCGCACGCGTTCAATCGTATTTATTACTCACTAATCTTACCTTCCCGAGCGTCCATACCTCTAAGAAACGTCTCCCAACATTTTGTGTATAATGATAAGCGCTACCCCCATCAGATTGCACGTCCTTGGAGAAGTGGAGTTGCAGGGTCTTACTTGGGCAGATCATAATGCGATGAAGAGCACGAGGATGGCGGCCAGTCCGGCAAGACCGAGCACGCCTGTGGAGCCGCGCCTCGCGCCGCTGAAAGGTGCTTGAATGTCGACGGCAGCCGACGTACCAAACACGCGCACGGATCGGACCTCGAAGTATGCGTTGTCATAGGTGCTCGGCGGGCCAAGCACGTAGTCGTTGACGCAGAAGCCCGAGCACGTCTCATAGAAGGTTGTAGGGTTACCAGCTGCGCACGCACCGCTCGTCAGTTGAGCTGGAGTGCCAAAGACAGTTGACGCACTTACCAAAGTCTGGAGTAATGTTCACACGAAGAAAATGGGTGCAGCCATGTCGTCAGGCCCTCTGTGTGAGATCGCGCACGATAGGATGGGCGTACCTCCGCACAGCGTGATGTCAAATATAAGGTTCTGCGCCTGAAAGAATCTTTCGATTTCGCAGCCAGTAGGTGGGATATTCACGACCGGTACGCCGAACGCCGCAGTGTCGATGCTGCTGGAATTGTCTTGTAACGAGCTCGGAACATCGCTGCGCTACGATATGGACTCAAAAAAACCGCCGATCGAAGTCGCCGGGGGACAACGTACCGAGAAGAACCATACACTGATTCGTGGAGGACCGTGGTGAGTTACGAGCACGTGACGTTAATTAAGAGAAATCCACCACGCACGAGATGCCCGTTGTTGCGAACTCCGTAACGAACACGCCCCCACCAGCAGCCGCAAAGGCAGCGCCAAAGGACCTCGGGTCAGGCACTCCTGTTGAGCAGCCCGAGTTCGAATTCACTTGGTAACTGCAGTCGGTGGTGTTGACGAGGGTACTCGTCTGTGTCGCATTGACGACGGTGCAGCCTGGCTGGGTGTGCACGGCTACCTGTGAATTGGCCACCAAGTTGACGGCCTCGAACGTGTCGATCTCGCCGCCGTTGGGCCATCCCGGCCCCTGAGACCAGAACGCGGGCCATACGGAGCACTAAGGCGGTGTGAACGAGTCAGCGCATACTTTGACGGGTAATGAGAGTGCATGGGCAGAGTCGGGCTCGCATCGAGAGCCACATACGACTGCGGAGAGACCGCAAAAAAAAAGTAGATATTTTTTTTGAGCGGGGCCCGCGAAACGCCATCACTCCGGACTCCGGTAACAGAATGGTGACTCACCCCGTACGGGACATGTAACATGTCCGTGATCCACACGCTGCCGACGGTAAAGTAATCCTTGGTCGCAATGCGTACGGAATTGCGCGCTTGGTTGAACTGTAGGTTGTCCGTCTTGTTGTCGACCTTCATGATCGCATTTCCTGCCGCATTGACGAACGCGAGCTGTTGTTTCGAGGCATCCGACGCGGTCAAGAAACTGCCAAAAAAAAAAAGAAAATCGTGATGACAGCACACGCGTTGGTCAGGTCAGGACATATACGTATGAGGCACTCGGCCGCGCTGAACGCGCACGTACTTGGCGGCGCCGTTAGTGAGGTTATCATCTATGATATGACGTGCGTGGCTTGAGTGGGAGCGAAAACAACCGCCGACCAAATCTGCAACTCACAGTGCCCATAGAAGTCCCACTCGTCAAAGAAGTTCTTCCCAGCGTACTCCTTGACCAAGCCGTATTCTGCTGCTCTGATAACGGCGGGGAGAGCGAGGGCTAAGGCGAGGAAAGCGGTCGAGGACAGCATTGTTCAAGTCCACAGTGTCGTGGCTAGACGCAGGCGAGGCGTGAGAGGCTCCACGAGGGTGAATTTTGTGAAGGTGAGCCATGGCTGTGTTCAATAGAAAGTCTTTATATTCGAGCAGACATATGACATGAGAAACGCAGCCAGCCAAGGAAGAGTACAGGGAATGATATGTCAGTGCCGGGAAAAAGAAGAGTATGGCATCAATAGAGAGAGCCTACGAATCGCCGTGGTGGCTACAAAGCGGAGAACTTGGCATGTGCATTCCAGGACCCGATCAGTACAGCGAGATCAAATACGCGCATCAGTTCCCACGCATGCGACATGCTGTCTGCATCCTTTCACCTAGCTCTAGTTTTATCCATAAGGATCCCTGTCGCACTCCTTGCAGAGAATGGAGTACGAGCGTGTTCATTCTCACAAAATGTCTATCCACCAAAGCAGAATATGATACGGAGTAAATCCTTAAGTAAAAAAATAAATCACCGGCGTCTCAGATACGCGCTGGGCGTCCTGCGACCACACTGCACAATATAACTCGGGATTTGGTTCCGTTCCCCATTAATTCATCCTCATAGTTGCTTCTGTAATGCTGCCTGCTGCGCAGAGAGCGTCGTCGAGACGGCGGGGCACCCCTTTCCAGGCCCAAAGAGGTTCTGTAACGTGACGAGCGCGGTGTTGACGCGCGAGAGCTGCGACTGGACAGAGTTGTCGAGCGGGTAGGACACTTTCACAGACGGGTTGTTCACCGCCTGGCCCGCGAGAACGTCACCGACGAGATGCTACGAACGGCGAATGAATATCGAAAGAGGAGCAGCAAAATACCATCACACACCTGGTTGAACGTCGCCTGGTCTGGGGGACAGGAGCAGGGCACCTTGATCGGCTTCCCATTCGCACCGTTAACGGCACCATCGCAGTCACCGGTACCTGGTTCGCAATAAGGCCCCCATTGCAGAAATCGATAAATATTGGCTTACCAGTCGGGTTCTTTCCGGCAGTGAAACCAAGCGGCGGCGCCAGTGCCTCGATCTGGGCGGCAGATGGCGCACCAGATGCGGGAGACAGAGCTGCAGCAGGCTTAGGTGGTGGTGAGGGCGAAGGTGAGGATTTCACTGGTGGAGGTGGGGGAGTTCCTGCGTTAATCGCTGCAGCTTGTGCCTGGAAAGTCGTCGAGACGATTGGACAACCCTTCCCAGGCCCATTGAGATTCTGCAGCGTCACGCTCGCGGCGTTAATGCGGGCGAGTTGCGACCCCTTTGAGTTATCTTCGGGGAAAGAAATACCGACAGATGGGTTATTGATGACGTGCCCAGCGGCGACATTCTTGTTCAGATCCTGACGAATGCTGTGAGAATCGGAAAGTATGGTAATGGAGAATGTAGGCTTACTTGGACAAAGGTTTGGCGATCCGGTGGGCATGCGCAGGGAATCTTGATGGGTTTTCCATCGGCTCCATTCACGGCACCATCACAATCACCAGTGCCTACGGATTCCAATTCATTAAGCAATATTCCTAAATGGGCGAACAACGTACCAGTCGGATTCACACCGGACTGGAAGCCAAATTGGGGAATAAGGGCCTCGTTCACATCTCTTCGAGAAATGGGGATAGACGACACAGTCACCGCAAGGACGACAAGGGGGACAATGTTAGACAGGAACTTCATGGCGAATCACGAGTAAGTAACAGGTCTCAGTATAAAGATAGACGAGTGAGCAAGCTCAGAAAAAACGCTCAGCGTGAGTAGAAAAAAATGGGTATCCGACACAGTCGGTAAAGGAGCGTACTGGAGGAATGAAGGAAGAGGGTCAGTGTGGATGAGCATCTGCCAGGTGCGATGCCATCGGACTTTATATTCAGGTCATCCACATCACTGACGGGGGATCATTTGTCTCCATCCCGACGAGGATAATGTTCGGAGGGGCGAGATGCATCATTCTTGTTGTTGTTATTATACCCTGACAGCGCCCGCACACAACGCCTACGGAAGACTCTTGTTTCGAGACTTCTCCGGTCCGTCCTTCCCGTAACCATGTCTCCACCAGGACGACCTCTGCAACTGGCGGACGTGCAGACAGAGAGCACCTTCGACGACATTCCAGTAATGTGAACTGTTTCACTGAAATCAAGGGGCCTGTCATTTGACGCTTCAGCGTTATGATAGAGATCTCAAGGGTGCAACATCTACTGATCCGGCTGTGAGGAGAGAAATCGCTGACCAGATCCGTGATGCGTCGATCAACGTCGGTTTTTTTTATGGTACGAGTCCAGTGCGCAATCTCTTCCCGTAATGCCCTTCACTGCGCGGGACTTGCAGTTAAGGGCCATGGGATTCCAGCCTCTGCCATATCTGGGACGCTCTCTGCCGCCCAAATTTTTTTTGCTCTCCCTGAATCTACAAAAATGAAGGTATGGACCTTATTTTTAGGGCGCTCGCCTTGAAGTGCCCCCGTGGTGACCGGCTGCTTCGATGACATCCCAGCTCGATATCCACAAGAGTCAGAACTACAAAGGGTACACGGCGCTGCTCGGTGAAAATACGAACCCGGAGAATAGCGGGGACGTCCACGAAGGATTTGATTTGGGTTGGGAAGATCCTGGCACGGGTGTTATCCGGTCTTCAAAGGAAGACGGCCCCATGGCTGGCGAGAATATTTGGCCTGATGACGCTCTCCTTCCCGGTTTCCGCCAAGCCGTGCTCGAATACTAGCAAGTCCTTTTACAGGTTTTACCATCTGTAGACTCACGATAATCAAAGCTACGCGGCGGTGCGCCTTGGGCAGTATTTGTTCCCCTTGTTCGCCCTCGCGCTCGACCTCCCTGAGGATTTCTTCTCCGACAAGGTAGGATGACTTCTATTTGTACTCGTGCAACTAACAGGCGCCTGGACAGATCACTAAACCGGCGGCGATAATGCGTCTGCTGTACTATCCTCCCCAAACAGGCGTCGTAGATGACCGGACAATCGGTATCGGTGCACACACTGAGTACGTGAACAAGTGAAACCCAAAAAAAAGTCTGCTGCGGCTAATAAGTGAATCACCAGTTACGAGGTCGCTCTGTTTCCTTCTAAACTTGCGCTCTCAAAGGGTGCTTATGCATGCGGTGGTAGTGTTTCACAATCCTTTGGCAGCAGGACGAGATCAGCGCCCTACAGGTTCTGAACACAGCCGGGAAGTGGATCCACGCGATCCCTATCCCCGGTTCGCTTGTCGTCAAGTAATTTCCGTTTTTTTTCTGTCTACATCCGGCCTCTCACCTCATCACTCGCAGCCTTGGGGACCAACTCGCCCGCTGGACGAGTGCGTTCGGCATTATTGAATCATCCTAGTCGCACATGTCGTCGAGCTGACCACATGCTATAGACGACGTATTCAAATCCACCACGCATCGCGCCGTAAACCGCTCTGGTGTTGCACGTTACTCCATTCCACTATTTTTCGGGACGGATTATGATGTGCTGCTCAAGGTGAGCATAGAATGCAGAGCTGGTGTTCATGCGTTTACTGATAGCATGAGCCCAGGCGATACCTAGCTGCGTGTCTGAGGACTCTCCACCAAAATACGAAGTTGTGACTGCTGGAGAATATGTCAAGTCACGACTGGATGCAACTTACTCTAAATAGTTTGGGGCTTTGGAATTTCCTTTGTAGGATAGGCAGCGGAAATTCTTTGTCATGTATGATTACATAATGTGTTCAGTTGAATATTTGCACGTGTTTGTCTCAACTATAAACGCTCATCTTCCCCATCGACCACGACGACGACGACGGCGGTGAGAACAACAATAGCACTGTCGACAGCAGATTTCACAGAAACGTCAAATTTTACATCCAAAATGGCCGCAACGGAAGAGGTTACTGGTCCTCTTCGCGGCGCGCAGCAGGCATATGTTGAACAGAAAGTCCGGTGTGTAACCCCAATGTTCGTTACTCACACCGGTGCTTACCTGCCACCTCCCCTCCCTTCAAAGTCTACTCGGCGGCCTCGGTTCTACAAATCATCTTTTGTCCGACATCCGTGTCTTTAACAAAGATTCATGGACCATACGTTACCCCAAGTTGAGCACCAAAGCCGAAGGGGCGGAGCCATCACCAAAGCGCCGCGGCGTGCGCCGGTCTCTTTCCTTCATGGACGATCCATCCTCGGAGACCGATGTCATCCTTGAGAGAAGCCTTACCCGCTCACTCACCCTCGCTTCGATCGCGGATGCTCAGGAGAACGACGCGGGCGAGTCCCCGTCGGACCCGGACGTTGGTGGGAGACTCATCCCTGAGTCCGAGGTCTCTGACTTCCAAGTCTTTCGCCTTGATCTCAATCTCGGTCATCATGGCTCCTCGGCAGCCGCTGGAGCCCTCGTCTCGCAACTCGAAAAAGTTTCGATCGCTAACCTCGTGGACGAGCGCATGGCTGCTGCTTCGCAGCACATCGACAGACTGTGTGTTCGCGTGGAGGACACGTCCTCCAAGGTTCTCGTTACCGGCGACCTGAATGCCGGAAAGTCCACTTTTGTCAATGCTCTCCTCCGACGCACCGTCATGCCAATCGATCAACAGCCTTGCACCACGGCGTTCTGCGAAGTACACGACTTTTCGGAGAACAACAATGTGGAGGAAGTACACGTCATCAAGGATGCGGCTGCCTACGACATCGGCGACGAGTTGACGTACAAGCGCGCCGATCTCGGCGATTTGGACCGTATCATGGACGACGAGGAAAAACCGTCGATTCTCAAACTTTATCTCAACGACTCGCGACCCCTTAATCAATCACTCTTGAATAATGGCGTCGTGGACATCTCTCTCATCGACGCGCCTGGACTCAACCGCGACAGTGTCAAGACAACGGCGCTATTTGCGCGACAAGAGGAGATCGATGTTGTTGTCTTCGTTGTATCAGCCGAGAATCATCTCACGGAGTCGGCACGGAATTTCCTCAAAAACGCGAGCAACGAGAAGGCCTACCTCTTTGTCGTGGTCAACAAGTTCGATCAGATCAAGAACAAGGAGAAGTGCCGGCGCATGGTTCTCGAGCAAATCAAGGAGCTTAGCCCCCGCACGTATGAGGACGCGAACGATTTGGTTCACTTTGTCGACTCGCTCCTAGGCAAGGACGACCCGTCGTTCGAGGATCTCGAAGCTTCCTTGCGCTCTTTCGTCCTTGTCAAGCGTGCCAAGTCGAAGCTCAATCCCGCCTCGACCTATCTATCAAACCTTCTCTCCGACATTGAGCTCCTCGTGGGTGCGAATGCCATTGTTGCGCAAGCAGAGATTGCGCACGCCAAGGGGGATCTCGACGCCGCGCGGCCCGTGCTAGAGCGGATGAAGAACAGCCGGGAGGCGCTTGAAGAAGCATTAGAATCCGTGGAGGAGCAGGGCGCGCGCTCCGCAAGCAGCAAGACGCAACGGACGCTCACGAATGCGTTAGACCGGGTTGGCCAGGGTCTTCCTGGGCTTTCCTCGATGAAAATGCCCTCGTATCCCGGCTTGCTCAACTTGTTGGATTACGCGCGAGACGTTCGCAAGGCGCTTGTTACGAGTCTCGATATGGCGGTCAAGCTTTCAGAGGACGAGGCGCGAGTCATCGCATCTTCTGGTGTTCAAGAGGTCCTCACCCTTGGCGACGAGTATCTCCCAGAAGGCGTTGAACGCTCTCGCCGCGTGTTTATGCCCGAAGCGATGTTCAGCACGCGTCGTACACGTGACGGCAAGAAGAGGGTTCGCAGCAACAGCGCCGTCGTCGCAGGCGGTACGCTCGGCTTAGGTATTGGCCTTGCAGCGCGCCAAGAAATGCTCCAGCCAACGTTCTTCGATCTGCTCGATGCTCCGCACAATTTCTGGATTTATTTCTGCGGAGGAAAGGAAGGAGAGGAGGAGAAAGAGCAAAGCGCCATCGGGATCGTTTCCGTCGCCATCGGCGTGGTCACGATGATCGGTGGGAAGTCCATTGGTCTTCACGGATTCGTAGAGGGCGTCATGCACATCACTAACATACTCTCCGACGAGAGCACACGAAAATGGGGCGCTGCGATACTTGGCACGTTTGCCATCGGAGCTACCGCGTACTTGGTCCTTGAACTCCCCAACTCGGTCCCGCGCACCATCGGCAGGCGCATCCATTACTCCCTCGTCAGTCCCGCTGGCGGATCAGGGCCTAAGGAGGAGCTGTTCGTGGACGCTCACGCGGCACGAGTTGCGCGTGAGACTCGCAAAGTGCTTCGCCTCGCGTCGTGGGATCTGAAGGAACGCTTCCGCATCGCGATGGACGAACGTTCGCGCGAGGTGCGGGGTGCAGAAGAGACGGAACGTCGTGCCATCCGTGCGAAGGAATGGTTCACAGAGGTCGGACAGAGAACTGCTGATATCCGCGAACAGGCCGGTTTGATCTCGTTGTCGTGATGCGGTACGTGCGCTTGTCAGCAGGTATTGCACCCTCGAACTCGTCCACCGTGAGTAGGCTTGGCTAACTGCGTCTCTTGCAGGTGTACACACCGACCTCGGATACTTTGCATGGCCGGCCGCTCTAGCTGCGCCGTCCCTTGTTCTGTCTTTACTACACTTTCAAGTTCTCACGTCATTCTCGTTCACATAGATGGGGGGCCTCGCTTCTCGTACATTCATTTACTCCTTTACTTTAACGTGTTCCTCGCCTTATGTCCTCCTACGTTACTTCACTGACGATGTATGATTTCTAATCCTGGTATGGGTGTCATTGAGTAGGCACTCACGGATGTGCGACCTTGGTGAATGTAACCATGTTCGTCGCCTCAAACGTGCAGCAAATGCTACATCGAAGATGGAATTTCGATGAGGCAAGGACGTGCCAGGCAGAGCCTTTCTGCAATCCTTTCGCGGCTGGCTTACGGCATTGTCAAGGCGAATGACGCCAGTGGCTTCGCTCTTTGAGCCGCTCAACAAGCACTGTCCACACCACTGTTCCCTGGCGTCTCCTTAATTTTGTTTCCGCATTTCGTAGCGCGCGCAACGACGGAGGCGGCGGTGAGTTCTATCGTCGAACATTGGGACCGGGACCTTGATGAGGCCCAAAAATTGGTAACCATCTGCCTCGTTCTTGTTTTTTTTTTTTTCGTTGAACTGCGCGTTTGGTTTCCACATAATTTAGGCCCTGTCGACCGTCTGACCGTAGTCGTTGTATGCGCCCCTCGCTACCACTCTGGAATGACGTCCTTTCTCCTTCTGATCCGCACCATCACCGACGGATGCCAGCGATACTTGGAAAGGACATGAAGCTCTAGACAGTTCCTTCGCTGCTCGCCGCTTCAGGCAGGCCATTTCCTGCAAGACCGCGACCCAAGTCGGTGCTTCGCTTCCGGGTTTGGTGTTCTTTTCGAAGAAGATGGGGAAATCGTCGACTCGGATGACGCGGTTCCTTTCTTTCTTAGCGCTCCTTCGAAACGCGAAGTCGGTCCCACATAGATACCATCGTTCGGTCCGTCTTCTGGAATAAACTCAACTGGTGAGTTATTTCGACGTCGCAACCCACATTACAGTAATGCTTTGTAGGAACTGGTAACTGTGACTGCACAGTTCTCGCTTGTTGGCAACTTACTGTACCGCCAACGCCATTAACAACCTTCGGTGCAGATTCCCATCTTGTGTGGCCCAATGCAGCCCTCCATCAACCGCAGAATCTATTTGGTGCGGGTAGTGGATGCCCAATCGAATCGACCACGTTTTCATATCAGTAGGGACTAGTTCGTCGCTGTCTTCCTCGTCTTTCTCCGTCCCTTCTCCGTCTCCAGCCCTCCTCTACTGTCATCGACCCGAACTCGAATCTTTCCGCCCAAGTTCCTCGTCTTCGTCAACGAGCGTATCTTCCTCATCTCCCATTGTCGCACCTCCATCAACGAGCGCGCATTATTCATCTACTCTCATTGATCTAACTCACCGTTTCTCCGCCTCTGGCTGGCGAACCGTCAAGAATCCGATAGACACACCTCCGTCTGGATTTGGTCTCTCGCATTTTCGCTGATCACCGATCATCACCCAATGGTTCCGGTGGTTGCGACGGGGCCATTGACGGCACCGACAAGCTCTTCATCGGGAATCCCTGTTCCTGGTCGCCTGATCGGAACGCATGCAACTCAACTCCAAGCCCGCGCTTTTTGTAAGCAGCGTTGGCCAATACCGTATGCGTGACACCGGAAGCCATCAATAGAACACCGTGGCACCCAACCATCGCATTGTTTTTTCCTTACTTCCCTCCTTTTGTAGACCGACATCAATTCGCAGAATGATACCAACTTTTCCAAGATCTTCAATGGGCTCCGTGAGAGGGTGATCGATGATCGATGATCGCGTCAGACGAACTCAAGCATGTCATTCGTACGAAAGAACTGTTCATAACCCGAGGCTCGGAGGTCGGGCAAGGATGGTACAATATCTGCGTCGTATCTGTAGACGGCTCTCCTCGTGATCGCGTGATGCGAGCCTGGACCCTTTCCCAGGCCCGTCGCTTAGGCTGTGCTCCCCTTTGTTCTATCTTTATATCACACCTTCGCCTTCGCGTTCTCACATCGTTGTCAGACGAGAGAGGCTTTGCTTCTTGCACACTCACTTGCTCCTTTACACGTCTTACGTCCTCCTATGTTACGTCACTGATGGTAGTGCGTGCGTTGTCACCATCGAGTAGGCAATCGAAGATGTTCTATCTTGGATCCTGTAAACATTTACTCTGTCTCAGCATTCACCAAGTGCCGCATTGGTTTCGTCCGGTGAGTTTTCCGAGTCGCCAGGCCGATTACTGTAGCTCGGAAAACTAACTGCGGATAACCAGTCAATTCATTTGTTGGGTAGGCATCGTGACAGGTCAAGATTTGACGTTCGTGCATCTTCGTCCCTCTATGTCCGTGTAAAACGAAAAGTGAGGACGTGCAGCGACCTTTCAGCGAAGCTTTTGAGTGAGCTTACTGTATCGTCAGGCTTCCGGGTTTATTGCCGGTTTCAAAGTCTGTCATGAATCGACGCGATCTCGTCCGAATCACGAGTTTCTGCCTTTGCGAACGACGCACTACGCTCTTGGGCCGATCAACCAACCCACTCCTCGACCTTTTTGCTCCTGACATTATAGTTGATTGCTTGGTTGATTGTATTGGACGCGTCTGTGCGTGCGTGGTAAGTGTTCA
This sequence comes from Lactarius pseudohatsudake, assembly GCA_021525015.1. Classification (NCBI taxonomy): domain Eukaryota; kingdom Fungi; phylum Basidiomycota; class Agaricomycetes; order Russulales; family Russulaceae; genus Lactarius; species Lactarius pseudohatsudake. The sequence continues at coordinate 112,448 of JAKELH010000069.1, read as the reverse complement.
AGATGCTTTCTGTGGGATTTTGCCGTAATGCGTCTGCGTATTCGACAGCAAAAAATCCACGACAATGGCTGGATCTTGAAGAATCCTTTTACTGCTCTGGAACCTTAATGGACTTCAAAATGACTAGCCACACCGCCGCTACCTTTTTCCCTGTCGAAAGCGCGATCAACGACGTGGTCTCCATCGACTGTATGGCCGATGCGTTCTACCGCTGGCACTGCACTGCCTCCTTCCCTTCTCTTTCCGATCCGCACCCGTGGTTGATGCCTGCAATCACCTACCATATAAAAGAGATAAAGTCTCAGACAGTGTCTTTCGCCACTCGCTAACTTCAGCTAGACCCTTTCTGTTTCACCTCTACTAGTTTGCGATACAAGTCGAGTCCCATATTCTCTTAGAAGATCATGGGGAAGTCGTCGATGTCGTTATTCCTTTCTTTTCTAGCGCTCACCGCGTCAGTCTCTTGCGCGCCTTCGAAACGTGACATCGATCCCAGCTTGGTACCGCCGTTTGGTTGGTCTGCTGGGAAAAACCCAACAGGTGAGATTCATTTGACGGTGTGTCGTCGCGACCCAATATTACAGCTACTAACGTAATAATGTACTGCAGGAACTGGAAATTGCGACGGTGCAGTCCTTGGAGCTGATGACCTACCTGTTCAAGTCCCTTGTTCATGCCCACCGGACCGAGCCCTGTTCATTCAAGTACGTCTCCCAAGTCTGGACGTTGATTTTATATCTCCTTGGGAGTACTGATGACAGGATTTGCTGTTGTAGAACTTGAACTTGAACGTTGCTGCAGGATATGCAGTCAACAACACTGCTGTGGAAGTCAGTTTCCCAATGGACAACTCAAATGGGTCGCTGCTAGCGCGGCTCACGGCAGTACGAAAGGGTCACTTACTGTATTATGACAGCTCGTAGCTCACTCTGACGCTTCTAGGCTTCTGTGACATTGCAGAATATGCTCGGTGTCGGTGTCGGATGTCCAATTGAGTCAACCACGTTCGCCGCTCAGCAAGCTGCGTTGCTCGCTGGGCAGGCGACGCCAAGCGACTCGCCTCAGTCTTCTACTGTCTCTGGAACAATGTCCCTCACCTGTTCACCGACGTCCTCTTCATCTTCTACGGTCACATCGCCATCTCCGCCAGCGAGCACGCCTTCTGGTTCACTGACCGAGAATCAAGTAGCAGCTATCGCACCGCCCCTGGGTTGGCAAGCCGGTCAGAATCCGACAGGCGCGCCTTCGTCTACATTCGTCCCCTCATCTTTTGCTGATAGTTACCAAAAGGTACTGGTGACTGTGACGGGGCTGTCAATAACACCAACGGGCTTCCCATTCAGGTACCCTGTTCATGCCCGCCAGACCAGAACACGTTTAGCTTCGTGAGCGTCCGCCCGTCCCAAGTTCGTTGGCCGAAGCAAACTGACACGTTACTTTCTATCTTTGTTAGCAACTCACCGCCAACGCCAACGCAGGGCGCGCCGTTAATAACCCCTCTGTGCAGCTCTCTTATCCCCTCGACGACAGCACGGGGTCACTTCTTGCGCGGCTGAACGCCGCCTCTATCACCTTGATGAATCTGCAAGGCCCTGGGATCGGGTGCCCCATCGAGTCCACGACGTTTGCCGCGCAGCAGGAAGCCATCCTGGCCGGCTCACGTGCCCGGGCATACGAGAGCGTCTGTGGCTTATATTGTTAACTTCTGGGCTATGTCGCCCCAGGGGCTACCATTGAAGCTTGACGCTTGAAGTATCGCGGCATCGCAACAGTCCGCCTTACCGCCTACACTTCTTGTGGACTGTCAAATGTTTAGCTTACAGTACAGTAATCACCGCGATTCCCCATGCAGACTTTGATCCTATTTTTCATTTGGTACCCGACGATTGGCCATTAGTTTTTCGCTTGCCCTCGAAATTATATCTCGGTCGTAGTTTTATAACGTCGCCCGGAGTTGCCCGTACGCGTGTTCTCCCCTCCAGTCTGCTTATAAACCTTTCTGTAATTCGTCATGAACATGAGAATCCCGTGAACGTTCACACGAGCGTCACGGTTACGGGTGTTACTCCAATCGTCTCCTATCTCATCCGAGTCAACCCATCTGCTCCCAGGCTTTCACTTTCACCATATATCTATATCAAAGATGAATACGGCAAATATGCGGGCGGTCCTGATCGAGGGCGGAAAGGGCCCTGTGGAAACCTTGCACATTGGCGAAACAGCTCGGCCTACCCTGCAGCCGGGGGAGGTCCTTGTCAAGGCACGTACGTGCTGCGAAACTCCGAGCTCACCGTTCTCATCTAGCCACGTAAACTAATGGCAGGTCAACGCGTTTGCCCTCAATCGCACGGATATTTACCAGCGTGAGGGCAAGTACCCTGTTCCCCCTGGCGCATCAGAAATCCTCGGCATAGAGTTTGCTGGACACATCACCGCTCTTGGCCCTAACGCGTCGCTCGGGTGGCAGCCAGGCGACGAAGTGCTAGGTCTCTCGTCCGGGGTTAGTCGATAATCTGACGAATACCTCCGCAAAGACCCGAGATTAGCGCTCATAATTTGCCCTGGTTGCTGCAGGGCGCATACGCAGAATATATCGCCGTGCCTGAAGCGCAAATTCTTCGCAAACCACCGCAGTTGTCGTGGACGGAAGCCGCGAGCATCCCGGAGGCGTTCATCACAGGTATGTCCCCCGAGTTGGCCGCATTACAGTAACTGTCCCAGGGTTCTGCGCTGATCACGAGCAGCATTTCAAGCGCTCGTCTTGGTCGGCGACATCAAGCGCGGAGACGACGTGCTTATCCACGCAGCTGCTTCAGGTGTAGGGATTGCCGCGATTCAACTCGCGCGCTTCTACGGAGCGTAAGTTCGCCTCCGCGATGTCCTCCGACTCTCCTCTCAGGCTTCTTTTATACTGACAGGCGCACTGTCACCGCGACGGCATCTACGAAGGATAAGCTCGACTGGCTTCTTTCCCTTCCTGCGGGCGCTACTCACGTCGCGAATTACAAAACGGAAAACTTTGTAGACGTTGCAAAGGGCGCGACGGGTGGGAAAGGCGTCGACCTGATCGTGGATATGGTTGGGCAGGCGCATTTCACACGTAACTTGGATGCTTTGGCAATGGATGGTCGCATGACAATGCTCTCCTTGATAAGCGGTTCGTTTATTAATACTTTATCGTTGCGCTGCTCATCATTGACTCTATATACTCACGGGACTAACTTAGGTTCTGAGGTCTCAAATCTAAATATTGCCCCTATCTTGGCAAAGCGCCTTCGCATCCAGGGTTCGACTCTGCGCTCGCGGTCAACAGACTATAAGGCAGAAGTCGTCAGAAGGTCTGGACTCCTCGATTGGCCAGGTGCAGGACGTTCACATAGCACTTAGATTTGGCGAGTTGCTCGGCACTGTCACAGGGAGCGGCGGAGACGGCCCAATCCGCACGTACATTCACAAGGCAAGATAGATCACCATATCAAAGAGGGCACTTCATTCTGATCGTTGCGATTTGTAGGTGTACCCATGGACGGAAATTAAAGAAGCCACGCGGGCTATGGAAGCAGATCAGAATATGTTCGTCAATCTCTCCAATTTGGCACGATTTCTGCTTACTCGAAAGACTGGTAGAGGAAAGATTGTTGTTGAGATAGTCTAGTCATCTTGCTTGGAGTCATGTTACGTATGCTTCCATTATGTAGCTTTCGTTGGAGACCCTGTTCTCGCACTTTGCGTGGGGTCTGTCAGTCAAGGTCGGTCGGTCTGAGGCGGCGCTGGGGAGTCTGTTCCCATATTAGGATTTTGCACTAACTTCATTCGGAAGAAAAATTCCCCGGCAAGGCAATCTTTCGCTTTTGAAGCTACCAAATGTGGTCACCTGTGAACAAGTGCAACCCCTTTGCCCACTACACGTCTAAGTGTCGGCGCAACAGTCCTGCCTCCCGCGACAATTCGTTTTGCCCCTTGTATCTCAGTTGCCATGGTTGCGGTGTAAGAGGGCAACTGTGCCCCGTTAAGGCCCCCGTTACCCTAGTGAGGTATCGCACCGATGGGCCCGAGCACCCCGTCGGTGGTGTTGGGATGGAGGTCCTTTACTAACTTACCACTAACTTACCCGGGCACGTGAATAACAGCGACTCGACAGTGATGAGTGTCCTAGGATATGCACAGCCTGTTTCAGCAGTGCCACAGGCAAATACAGAACTCGACAGGCCTGGCCAAACCGACTCCGAGTCGTTTACGGTCACTCAGCTTATTTAGTACCATCAAACAGGAACCAGTTCAATAAGCGTACTGTTTACCAAATTTCGGCACCCATCCACTTTATTACATGCAGTAGCTTACTCGGATCTGTAGTCCCACGCCATGACTGATATGTCCTAGTCTTTTGCGCAACTGTGGCGTTTCGTCATGCCAGCTCTTCTCGTCACCAAAAGTTTTTTTTCTGTTTCCCTGCCACACGTTTGTGGATACAGTACGGCAATCTGGGTTGTCAACGTTAACTGAACTAGCAATAACCAATATCACTCAGCTGGAGTTGGAGTCCAGTCATCTTCCATGCAATTGCGCAATCACTCGTTTCATGTAAAGCCGCTGGTTCAACGCTAATCCCCTTTCGTTCGGACCTGTTTTGTTTTGTGACAAGGAACCATCTAAGCGTGACATGAGACACGGTCTTCGTGAGGCCCGTGCGCTGATAAGCCCGAGAGAACACACATACTGTATCCTCGCAGACAAGCTGTCAATGTGGCTGTGGCCTACAGAAAGTCGAGTCGCTGTAGCGCCACTGATTTATGCAGTACAAGCCGGCGGGTAGTCTAGTCGTGCGCTTCGAGTATAGCCTAGCTGGAAGCTGGAAGGGTCAAGTCAAAGTGGCAGATGGTTCGTCCGACGCGACGCGACATGGCCGCCTCGTGCCTCGGTCGTCCAGTCCAGAATGGAATGGTAACCAAACAAGGTGATCCACCACCAACCAGTCATTCCCGCCCAGATTCATATTTAGTGCAAATTTTAACTATTTCCTGCGTGCCGGCACTGCGGCACATGGTTCTCGCATGGGCACGCCTCGAACTTAAACGCCCAGCATTTATTTCAAGTTCCCGTCCTCCCCGTACGTATAAAGACCCGCACTGTCCACACACCTCTCCCCATCACCCATCGCCTGCTCTGCAGAGCCATCCACACCCATCCCTTTACGCATTTCTACGCCCTTCGGACCCACTCCGTGACCATGTCATCCAACAAGGTGTTCAAAGACCCATCCCCGTCCACGGCCAAGCCCCCGACTGGCCGTCCCCAGACGCAGGCGTCATCGCAGACTAGCATCCGCACGGTCGCAAGCAGTCACGGCGCGGTGTTCTTCTAAACCGCTTGCCTACCCTCTCCTCGGCATAGTGCTATCAGCCCCCACTTCACCAGACACTACTATTCACGGCACTCCGTGCTTCCTAATCATTATCAACGCCAACGTTACTCCCTACACCTTCAACTCCGCCAATAGCGCTACACAGCGCATTAATCCACGCATTGTATGAACTGAAAAAAAAATTGTTGTTCCCAGGGCTGGCGCTCATCGCTCGAGAAGGCGCGGGTGCCACAGGATGGCACTGGTCATTCATTACTCGGACAGCTGCCTTGTTGGGATATCATAGCTGTACCGTTGACTGATCTTAATTGTTTTTTAATCTTGCACTTTCCTTATTAGAGCACATCTACTCTTTCGAAGTTATTGTCTCATCATTATCTATTCCATCTACATTTTCGACCCTCTTAATTCGAGTAGGATCTGTTAATTCTATCACTCATTAAGAATTTTTTGACTTGCGCTGCCGAGGAAGGTGCTGATCACAATCTGTGCCAACACGTGGGGGTCCTGTCAAATATACAGTGATCTCGACAGATGTTAGTCTAGATTGTGGCCTCGTGCTTACTATTAATAAGTAGATTGCAGGTGCGAGGCTCGGCAAATACACATATGTGAAGCACGCTTCCCAGAGGGCGCTATCCGTTGTGATGCGATGCATACATGATGACGCTTCTTTGGTGGTGAGTGGTGAGTCAGCGTGATGGCATGTCATAGACTAGGAGATACGACGGCTACGTGCCTCACACACCTATCGACCAATTCATTCATAGTCTAAACTGATTACCGCGGGAACGGTGGTGTGGGAGTCGCCTGAGTACTGTCCATCATCGAATGTGTATGCTCCGGTCCAGGGAGGGCCGGTAAAGTTTGCAATTGCCAAGATGACGGCCGACCGCGGCACGTAAGTCCTCCCGACGAGAGCGCACGAAGTCTGCAGTGTATGCGCGACAGAAGAAACTAACTTAAGCGGCGGTGGCGTCATCCCTAGAAGGAAATAGGTTAAAAGAGAAGAGCCATCAAGGTTAGCTCACGCCCACGTACGTATTTGGGAAATCCGCACTGAGACAATGAGTACATCGCGTGGCCGGGACATACTAGTACGATTCGACGAGGATCGGGGAATCAGTGATACATAAACACTTCGACTCCATTACGAAGGCTGCGGAAATGAGCGCAGCAAAACGCCTTACGGATGTTATATTTGTAACTATTGCTTGGCAGGCGATTTCGCTGAAAGTTTACTGGGCTCGACACCGCCGAAGAGGTGGGGGATGTATCCAGTCGCAAACAACACCTGGACAACAATATTGCCTCAAGTACGGCTCCGGCGATACGAGGGAAATATCGGTTTCAAAACGTGTCCGAGGAGAAGGGCATCAGCACCCGGAGGACATTAATCCATAAGCAGCGTGATTCTCTTGCGCGGTCAGTTGTTGTTGCATCGGGGTGCTGGAAGGATCCCAGTGACAATCCGTCACAGATGGGGCCCAAACCCCACACGTGGCCGCGTGCCAGCGTAATTGTTGTACAGTAATGGGACTTCCTTTCCCGTTCCCTACATAGGCGGTGTCAACGGCGATTGTGAATAAGACTTGAAGCTTGAAGGGGAAGGCCCTCGATCCTGCGCAGCTGAAGTTGTAGCATAGTATCAGCATCGGGTCAATTGCCAAGTACAGAAAGTCCCATCCCAGTACCGATGTATGAAGTGCTCTAATCATGCTAACACTGATCGGCGTGATCACGATTGGCAATTCTGGGTCCCAAATGTCGCACAAGGTTTCACCGGCCAGGGGGTAAAGTGGCCAATAGCAGCGGAAGCATCCCAGTTCCAATCATATGTCAGACCTGTTAGGGCAAGGTGTCCGTGAGATCATGAGTCAAAGAGCGGGGGAACTAGGCCGCTGAGGAAGAGGTTACTGTTAACATGGAAGCTACAAAGGACGTATTACGGGTATCAGCCAGCGAAGATGTCACCCATTAGGCGTGGCTCCTCGGATATAAGATGGACGAGACGAGTAAACACGGCGGTCGGCATTGATTCGAACAAGTAGTTTTGCGTTGAGTTTGCAGAGAAGAACTTGGAGGTATCTCGTCGATCCTATCGCGTTGGAAATCTTCCCACTCCGCTTGAAAAATGCCGAACATTTCCCAGACATGCGGGCGTCGGACATGCGGAGAAACCTCGGAGATTCAGACGATGGAAGGTGTGTGCATGGTGCAGACCGACTCCAGGGCCACAAGGCTATCGTTCTATGACATGGTCACAGCATACGGTTTTTGAGGCCCTGATTGCATTCATGGGTCGAGTTGTTGCGACACGGCAGCGATGCGGTACTGTGTAGAGTGGCATTGCCCTGAAGGAAGCAGCGTTTGCCCTCCGCCGATTTCCTCACGACGAAGTAAGATGCGACCAACGCGCTTACAGTAGTAACAACGGTGCCTCACTCAGCTTTGTCTACGTCGTCTTCCTGGCGTCCATCGGGTGACTTCTTGGGTGACTTCGACTGTAATCGACCATGCCTAGAGTCCCAGAAATGGTAATCTTAGCATCGTTTGGAATACTGGCCCCTTGACTGGCCCGCCCTGAAACCTGAAAACACTACAGATTTCTGCTTCCCAATCAGAGAACCACACTCCACGTTATGATCTTTCAGGACATTTCAGTTCCCAATGATGTACTTGTAGTCTCGGCTGGCAAAGTCCCGTTGCTGCTATTCCCAGTTAATAATCCGGAACACCAGGCCTACAACAACAATCGATACCACAGTATGACCACCTTAACTACATCGAGACAGATGTACAACGTAGGAATTTGTAATCATCTACGAGTACTAAATGCGACGATGGCGTGAGTAACAGATGCCATCAAGCCAGAAAAGATCAATAGAATGTCGTCCGAACGAGCGCGAACAGCTTACCCAGACTTGCGGATACCACCTCAGTATTTTCTGGGGTCCATAACGTCTTGTCCGTCAGTATGATGGAAACTCTGTTCCATTCCCTCCAAACTCTATTGCTGTACGTAGGTACCAGGCCAAGGATGAAATGGAGCGGATCGATGGTCTCAGCATGCGCAGACGAAAATACGTGCGATGTCACGTACGAGGGATGCGTTTCGTCGGGTTTACGATGGAACTGTGCTTCGAACCATGGAAAGACCAACGACCCAACGAACAAATGACACATACAATTTGTCGTGTACAGACCAAATTTGTTGCCTTTCATCTGAAAATCGCTTCGCCAAATAATGGCGCATTCATCTGGATGGAGATCTTGTCCCGTGAATGGGTCCTCTGTTAGATACGTAGTTGCGACGGACCGGGAACAATGGTCCCGAGAGTCGTGCACGCCGTCTCTTCATTATTCATGGGTGGTTTAGAGACCAGTTACGTCACCCAGTTGAATGCGCGGAGAATCCCCTAGTGCCTCTCTGAAAACAGCAAGGGTAAGCGGAGAGTAAATGTGAGCGTCGCCTGTGGTTACCTCTGTAGCCTGCCACCTAAGATCGCACCGTCGTCATCCACCGCCAAGCAGGGCGGTCATGATCTTTCCAGTCAAGAGCGACACCACGATACGAATGAACTTACAGAATCGATCGTATGCTCTCCGCCAGCGTCCTCGACTGCTAACCCGGATTCGGTCATTCAGACATTCTTGTTTGATCTCTCTGGCGCGAGTTCGACAACGGCAGAAATACTAGCGATTGAGCTGGTCACGGCCCTTGTACTCGTAACCAAACAGATCAAACAAGGACGACTGTATGTTGAATCTGTCAGGGTACAGAGCGCAGCAATAGAGTTTTATCTTCGTGTCTGAATGTGTTGTGGAGCCAATACCTCGAGCGGGCAATATACAGGGGAGGAATACCACTTGAGGGATCTCGGGAATGGAAGGGACAGTAAGTAACAAAGCGAAGAGGCATCACGTTCCGCAAGTCCCACATAACCGAGATACTGGTTTGTAACTGAGGTCCAGCCCTGTCGACGCCACGTGTCTCATGATGCATGTCACACTGTCGCGGCGTCGCCTGAGGTGGATCAGAAATCCAAAGTGGGTACTACCCTCAAACTACGGGAGTATGAAATCCAGGAACAAATCGGCGACCTCAAGGCGATGCGAGAGAGGCACAGTACGTCCACCATGACTACGAAGTGATCGGTTTCCATCCCATAATCATGGGATGTACACCGCAAAATCCACCAAGACAGTTCGAAATGTGTTCGCCAACGAGTTTATGGGAGGTATTCCATTTGGGGATGGGCTTTGCAGTCGAGAGTGACGGTATGAGGAAATGAATCGCAGGTTCCGTTTCAGCCCCCCTCCACTGGTACCACTGGGCAGTGTCCCCAGCTATGGTGAGGCCGTGAATAAAATAACGGCGGTGTGGTGGCTGTTGCAGCAGTGGTGTGTTGATGGCAATCCGGAAGTTCCCGTTCACACACAGCTTCCCACGACATCTCCGCTCTCGAGCATAATTTCGAAATATAATCGCAGGGGAGTTACTTCACAATATGAAAATATGGCTTCAATGTAGCGCATCGGGCTCACAAGCCTTGCTTGCGACCGATCAACTCTTTTTTCGCCGTTCCCATGCCGCCGTGCCCCTTCACTAGTTTCTCCTTTTTCTTTTCGCCCGCAGTACCCGATCTTCGTTTCTGTTTCAACTCGTCCTTCGTTAGCGCATCCTTTGTCAGCGACGGAGAGGCCTTCTTGATATCTGTTTGGCTTGTGAGAGGGCTCGCCTTGATTTAGTTAGTCAAGGGTGAGGTTTAACACGATTAAACATACGCACCTTGGATTCTTTTTTTGTTTTTGAAGTTGTTAGTGGCTCCAAGGTAGTCGATCCACTAGGGGACTTCTTCAGCTTCTTTTGAGTAGGCGGCTCCGAGACTTCTGCTGCTCGCTTCTGCTTCTCTCCCAGGACTGGTGGCGGCTCAATAGACCTGGCGGGTTTCGTCGTGCGTGGAGTTTCCGCGCTCGTGAGTTCGTCGTCCTCCGAATCTTCACCTTCCTCGGCTTCAAGAGTGAGGCCGTGCCAGCGGCCCCCCTCATCGTTACCAAGCTTGCAGGACCAGATCGGTAAAGAGGTGCTTTTGGAAGATTTTATACTAAGGCTTTGCACATTGTCCCAGCCACCGCGGACGACAGCGATTACTGCAGGAAGTGCGGTCTGGAGGTTTGCGAGAACCTGAGCGGGTGATTGAGAGAGGGTACCGATCTTGACGGAACTGGGCAGCAATGCGTCAGAGAAAATGGGCTTAGAAAGAAGGGGATGTATGGCCAGACGTGCAGGTCCCGCGGTTTTGGTGCATGTAGGTAGACGAAATGGCGCGTTCTAGTTCGCCCTTGAGATCCTTCCGACTAAGGGACACTGGGATTGGTTGCCTACGAAGAGATCAGACTTGTCACTCCATATTCGTTGTAAACCGCGTACTTTTTTGCAGTGAAAAATATCTTCCCAAGGAGACGGGGAAGGAGCGGGATAACACGATCGTCTGCGAGGAAGAGTGCATTCTCGCGAAGCAGGGCGCGCCGTGCCTCGAACGGTTTGAATTTTCCCTTGAGCTTCTCGACGCCAACGACGCGATTGACGAACTTGACGCCTGCCTGTTCAAGGAGATCTTTGTATTCACGCTGGGGGTCTTTGGTAATGAGGCAGACAGCCGAGTCGCGGGGATCGACGAGAGGGTACTTGATAGGGCTATACATTGTATGAGCATGAAGAAGCACAGAGCTGTAAGTCGACGCACATTCTACGAGGCTTTAAGTTGGCTTCTGCATGAACTCGCTTCACTGAGATCTGAAGCCATATATACTCCTCCTTTCCAGAAAGTAGCTCGTTTTCTTCGCGCTTTTGTTGCTGCTTGAGGGCGTATTCCATCAAAGCGGTAACAGCGCGTTTGCATTGTTTTACCGAGACATGACCATCGATGAGCTCGTCCGCCATGGGGTATCAAGTACTCGCGTGCGTCAGTGACAAGACGGGAAACTGGCTGCATCGACGCAATGAGGACCCCAGATACCGGGTTCGGAGTCCATCACGGTCCACTGGTCCCGGTAGTTGGAGTCACCGGTGGGTCTCATTCCCGAAGACGCTTCCTTCCGTTCGCTGGTTAGTCGTCTCCGCGGTGACAGTTCCTGCTGTTCAACATTACAGCATGATGGCGCACACAAAATCACAGAAATTAACTCTTAAACATCCCTCTGACCCCGGCGTGTCACTCACCGGAATATTGGAGCAAATGGAACCCTCGGCGCCGACCAGAGGCCGTCCCATCGCTCTCGTAAGTCCGAATTGTTAAGCTACGAGACATTCGCGAATGTAGTCGTTTGACTGCTAGGGTAGATTCTGCATGGAACGATGGGGTGAGGGGTCCATGTGTAATCGCAAGTTGCTTGTTTGTGCTTACTGCCCACACCCGCTTATCCCAGCCATAAGAATTATCTGTTCCAGAAAGCTCTTGCTGCGAGGCTACCTCTAGACTCCTTTCGCTTCGATTTCAGGTATCCCTCTCTTTATGTCGATCCCGTCTTTGACTAAGTCTTTCGACTGTAGAGGTGCGCACGAATCCGGTGGGACTTTTTCGCAAGGTGGATTTGCCGACGACGTAGAAGATGTGCGCGTTGTAGTCGCGTATCTCACCCAAGAATACGGCTACAAGATAGATTTGCTAGTCGGTCATTCTCGCGGCAGTGTCGTCGCCATGCGATGGTTGTGTACTTCAGACGAAGGAAAACACGTCAGCGGATTTGTCAATGTCTCTGCTCGCTACAAATTGGATGTGAGAGGCATCCAAGATTTAAAGGAATATCAGTTTTTAACCCCCTGGGTTCTAGAGAATATTACAAAGTGAGCAGAATGGCCTGTTCGCTTAATTGCCTCGACCGATCCGCGTTTGTGTTTCCTCTAGGTTCCGAACCGCCTTTCAAGTTAAATGAACACGGTTACTCTGATTGGAAGGTCACCGTCGCGGGAAAGACTATAGTCACACGAATTACAGCAGAGGACTTGCGCACATTCGCGAGCTGGGATACATCGATCGTGTGGAAATGTTTTCCCTCTGCTACCGACGTCCTGACTGTTCACGGGATGGGCGACAAGGTGGTGCCACCGTAAGCCTTGTTTCATCCGCTCCCTGTACCGTTCGTCCTCAATCATTAATAGATATGATGCGACCATCTACGCGCGTGCATTGGGAGCGCGAATTCCTGGCACGCACAACCTGTACTTTGTAGAATTTGCTGACCATAACTTCACCCAAGTGCGTGTATACTATATCTGGGACCTTCGAAATAAAAATCTGATCTTTCCGCAGCATAAGGGAGAAGTCGTTGATGCCATTCTGCAGTGGTGGGAAAAAAGGAAGCAAGGCGAATTGAAAACAGGACTTTGGCAGACTGGTGTACCTCACAAGCTCTGAGGCCGAGCGTTCCGTAAAGATTTAGATTGCATCATGATATCGCACACACAATGAACCCGACATATCACCGTGGGTAAATGATACCGTACTGTACCCCTCTCGTGAGGCCACTTACTGTAGCGTTCCTCACCGTATCAAGCCGAGTACTCATAAGGGTGGCGCAATAGGGCGCTCCGCCTCCAAAAGAATTGCGACGTCGACTAGCCTTCCTCAAAATATGAAATGCAACTAAATAGCCAAGTCGCATCTCAAGGTACGCGCCGATAACGCTTCTGCGTGCGCTGAAACAGAACTCAGTACAGTAAGGTAGGGGCCACTTACAGTATTTTGTACAGAAGCTGTTCGTCAGCGCGGCAGTATTTTCACCCCGTTGTTCGAAGTCTGCACGTTCACACATTGCCCTGTGCGCCTATTCGGGTACATCCGTGATAAAGTACTATCATAGTCAGGTAGTCGGTCCAACCGGCATTAGGACGGCGTATTTTGTTAACGCTGAGCAGCGTGGTCAGCCATGCTGTATGATCATTGCCTGATCACCTGAGCCTGGACCTGCGAGGAGCGCATTTGGATATGTGCGGAGAGGTGAAACGCACTTGTGGCGCATTTATCAAATTTTAAGGCTAAATTGCGGCCGGTCTTCTCCGGCAATCACGCTTGGCACCCTTTGCCGTCACGGCCGGAATCCACTTTGAACGCATATCTTGCCAGATCCGGCCGCTCTATGAGCTCAGCCTCTATTATACAGTGTAGACTGTGTAGTTCACTTTGTTCTTGGCTAGCTGAAATTGTTCCGAGCGAAAGCAACAGGCCATTGGGCGTCGTTGAACTCTTGGGTCCCCACTCAACGCTGCGGAAACTTTTGGTTTCAGTTTCGAGCTAGAAGCCACTGGCATCAGGCGCTGTGTTCCTTTTCGGTCGCAATTAGGCTCGTGGCCCTTGGATAAATCCTCTCGTTTCCAAAGTCTATTTGATGGATCTGCGCATGCCGTCTGTTCAACAGTTCCCAGAACTCAGAGAAAGTTTCAACTCAAGTCTCTCAACCGGAAGACACTCTCACCGTTGGGGCACCTTGAGAACCACCCGTGCTTCTCGGCAAAGACCACATCAGTCCTCACCCGCCCCCCCTGTAGTGAGTTGGTCCTTTATCTTGGTCTGTCCGGACACTCGACCTTGGAACTCCGTCGAGATTGTTCAAGTTCGACACCTTCATCTATTATGCAAATGACTTGACTTCGCCTAGTACGACCAGGTCCCCGCTACTCTCCTCTCTAATCACCAAGAAACACACGGAGCGCTGTCTCTGGTTCGCACCCCGTCACTTCTGAATCTTCAGGGGCTCCAGTCACTTAGGTGTCGAATTCGACTTTCCTTGGGACTGGCAGGGGTTATTGGGTCCGCTTCATCCGAGCAAAAAGCCACCACCGCTTGTTAACTGGGCCTGAGGGATCAGAGGTGCGGGCTTGGACTGTGGCCCATGTGTAATATTGACCGCCATTATGATTTCAGCATTCTGGTGCCACAGTGATTCTGAGTCGGTTCGCGGGGTGGGTCAAGGTGGGGCTCCACTGGTCCCTTCCACGTCTTGTGTACGTGTTGCATTCCACATTCGGGCGCTGATGCACCAAGCACTTCTCACACGGCAGTCTTACCCGAAGTGCACGATCCACCGACTCCCGTATACCATTCCCGTAGTTCCGCATCGCTGCTGCCCCTGAATCATCTGCGACAGCTCGACGTAAATTTTATGGGTCCAACTGGCATGTAGCGCTGTGCGGGGCGGCTCTTCCCATTACGTGGTTGGCCAAAATTTCGACCGCATTCACTCCGGCGGCTCTGCATCCAGGACCAGATGACTGACTATTCCTCTAAAATCATTCCCTTCGATGTTCTCGCCAATCGCCGACTGCGACGTGTGCGTATCGCACCAAGTATGCCGTTTTTCTATTTTAGATCTTTTATCGTTAATGATGACGGCTGCGTACGTTAGGGATCCAAGAAAAAAAAATCTGCACTAGGCACGTGGGTGCATGCTGGCGAATTTGTTGACCCTTGTGGGACCGCATCACCCAGTTGACGCGTGAAGCAATGGGTGTGTAGCGACTGACCGGGTTAATAATTCACGCGGTTCGCCTTGCCAAGCAAAGTGGGCGACAGCAATTTGAGTCAGCGAACAAAGGAGGGGGTAGTATTTACTATACACGAGGTAGGTGACAGCGTAAATGTACATAAGGGGCATGTAAGCAGTCCACGCGCCAGACAAGGAAGAGAAAGCGATGCCAATGTGAACTCTAATATGACAATCCAGAACCTGAGATGGTGTGGCTAACGATACAGTAGGGGGATATATGTGAAAGGAAAACAAAGATCAGACGACGGACGGTAACACAACGAACACGAGATCCGATATAAAGCCTCAAGAACCAAAAGGAAATTTTTTCAAGACATCATGTTAGGCAGGGGTAGATCGATTTCATCAGTTTCCCATGGGATGCGACCTTCCGTTGAGCTCACGACACAGACGTTCGATCCTGCGTTCGGCATCGGAAAGCTGTTGTTTGAGATAGTGCATCTCCTTCTGACGCTGAGCTTCGCTCTCACGGAGTTGCAATAGCTCATCGACACTGTCTATGGCTATATGGAGAACAGAGACCGTGATGTTACTATCGGGAATACAATTGAAAGAAAGTTTGCATCCGCACCTCGTTCAAGACACTCGCTGCGCTTCGCGTGGGGGTCTTGCGGGAACAGGCGGTGGCGCAGCTTCTCGAACAGGTGTTTTTCGGTGTCACGGAACGTTTTGGCGTACCTGCGCTTCTTGTCGCGTACATCGCGCACGCTGCCATCAGAGTCGCGCTCTTCCTCCCCCTCGTCTGTCAGCGACTCTGATGCAGGGCCAGAGCGCGCCGTTCCGCGGGGCGGCCTCCCCACGGGATCATACCGCGAATTAACACGCGTTGACTCGGTAGGTGAACGGCGGTGCACGCCCTTGGACCCTTTCTCGCCAACAGACACGGCGACGCCGATGCTAGGCGTCACCGGGCTAGAATTGACACTCGCGCCAGCGCTTTGAGAGTGCCAGATATCCGGTGAAGAATTGAACGGCTGGAGGGGCGGTGCTCCCTGCGAGATGTGGGGCGAAGCGGCTGGGGCAGAGCCGGCGCTTACATTGGCGCCAAAGTGCAAGGGATTCTCGTGTAGGTCCTGCGGAGAGCCCGATGTTGGCGAAGTGGGGAAGGAGGGCCTATTGAAACGCAGGAAAAGTAAGCAAAGATGGACCAGACGGGCGCGATGATGATGATGATGGTGATGATGAAGAAGTCGGGGAACAGCCTTACGCTTGCGTGGTGGAGGCGCCAAAATAGTGACTCCGTGGTTGCATCGGTCTCGCTGGAGGTAAGGACGGCACGAAGGTGGTGCCCTCGTGGCTCGCAGAGACCATACCTCCGAGGGTGTGCAGTGGGACGGACGGTGGGTCCTCAGAGGAGGGACCCGCATCTATCACGGGGGGCGTTCCACTGTTGTTGGTACTGCCATGATACGGTATCTTGGTAGGCCGCGCTGATACAGATGGGTGGATTAACTTCCATGGCAATGTCGGGGCGAAGCAGAAGTAGGCTCGTACCTGGAAAGCGAGTGATGGGCGACTTGAGGATAGGACATCATGGATCCCGTCAGGCGTTGGTCGGTGAGCGAGTTGATGAAGTAGGGCGGCGACGGAGGCACCGGCTCTGGGGGGTGGAAAGAACTGGGGATGGTAGCGTTGGGATTGGAACGATCGGTAGGGGAGGGCGTTGCTCCGTGAAGATGTAGTCCACGAGAGGACTGCATGCTATAGGAAGTACGGAAGCAGGATGGAGAGGAACTACTGAGGAGGGATTCCGGGGAGGAGGGCCATGTGGCCATAGCTATATAGGATTAGGGACGTGGACGAAACGCCATGGCAAGAAGGAACGGGCTGAGGAGCCAAACGTGACGACGAAGTTGCGGAGCCAATTCCCTCTGTTTTAGGAGGGAAAGGATCGGGAAGAGGGCGATGTCAGCTAAGCTAGACAGAATTACAAGGTGTCCATGGCTTCTTTCCAACCAGGGGACATGGATGGCTATACGATTCAGATTGGACTCAACCGGGTTGTCGGTGTGCTGTCGTTTGACAAATCTTGATCCAACTGTGCCTCTCTGGGCAGGACCATAAAGTTAGTTGCCGGTCATCCGGAAGTGCCGGAGCAAGGGAACAGTGAGAGGATGCAAAGGAGAACCCATCACAGCACAGCACGGCCCAAATGGCAGTCCGGCTGTCTCCTCTTCCCCTTCCCAACCTACTGACTGTGCCCTGGTCGCCCGCATTGCAAGCCAGAAGGTACTTACCGGTGGCTCTAATTACGTGTTGTGTTTCATCGTCACCGCAGGTTTCATCTCATTTCGCTCGTATCTACCTAGTTCCATCCGTAGCATTCGGTGAATAAGGGGGCTACTAGTAGGGTATGTATGAAGTACGATTCCAAAAAGAAATAGAAAAAGTACGAGGGATCCAAGATGCAAAGGGAATAAGGAGTGTGGTCATAAGATACCAAGATAACGAGACAGACGGAGGTGAGGAAGGTGATGATCTCGATCGAGCGCCTGCTAATTTTGGAAGTGTGGGAATATATCCTCAGTATAGAAACCAAGGTGATGGATGATGGATGGCAACCCTGGAGGAGCAAAAAAAGCACGACTACACAAACCGGGTGCACGGTGGAGATGAGAACAAAAAGGGCACAGCGGGGTGGTGGAGGGACCGAGGATTCAGAATGCCCAGGTAAGAAGAGAATGAAAAAAGTACACACAACCTAAGGCACCGGCACCCGGAGGATGGGGCAACGTGTTACCGGGTCAATGCAATGAGACGACTTGACTCGATCTCCGTCGAATCCCATCCTTGGAATCGGATGGTTCCTGCCCCCGCGAGCGATCACATGATGACGCACTTGCAACACCCCGCCTCCAGTTCCTCTTCGCCTTGCGCGGTCCGCCCCTGCCCTGGGGAGACTGATGGCTTGATGTCGGCAGTTGTTAACTCAGAGGACAACCCTGATCGTCCCTCATGATTCTCATGCCCCATAGACCTTTGATACCGCGAGAACGGCGCTGGAGAAGGTTGCGTCCGCGTCCGCACATGCTCTTCAACCGTCTCGCCAGGCCTCCCCTCCTTCGTTGGATCTCGACCGTTAATCCGAGGCTTGATAGGTGGCATTCTGCGTTCTTCAGGGGGCTTCACTTCTGAGTTGTCGTCAACAACGAGGTCAGCCATTGGGATGTCGTCGTCTTCATCAAGCCGCGAGCGGGCTTTCGAGTAGTCGTAGCCAAATGTACCGGGCGCCTAGTTCGTGCGAGGCGGGGGGCATAAAAAGACCACATTCGACCAAAGCGCGATCAATATCCACCTTCCAAGGGCAGGATCGTGACTCACCGGTTCTGGGATCAGTGAACGGGGCCGCTTTTGCTGTCTCCCATCCGCCCTGGTATAAAACTCACCCATACCTTTCTTGCGTGCCACAACGGGTACGACCACCTGCATGCATATATTTATGGGGGAGGGAGAAGTCAAATCACGTTCGAGTACACATGGAAACGGCACAGGCGTACATCGTCCCAGTTGCCACCCGGCGAGACTGGTTGAGTCCAGGTAGGGATAGCATCGGCCATATCCTCGTCCGCTGGTACAGGATATTCACCAACTGATCGCCTCTTGGAATCATCACGATTTGGCCGCGCTTGGCTCACCGGTGGCGCGCGGGATCGGGACTTTTTCGCTGACGGTGACTGGGCAATCGCTGCAGGACTCTTCGCACGCTTCTTCGGCGTCTGTGGCGTCACCGTTGGTACACGTGGAGGGGATGGTGGCGTTGCGTTGTCTTGACGTACTTTGCGTGAGGGCGCTCTCGGAGAATCGGGCTCTGCGGGGATCGACGTACCCATTTGAGTTGGAGTCGGCGTCCTCGGGGGGTCGGATAGTTGACGAGACATTGATGGCGTCGGAATTCGGGAAGGCTGTGCTGTGCGCGACCCACTTCGTGAACGGGGGCCAGCGCTACTACTGCCAACCCCTGCGACTGGTGTTAGGTTATCAGCGACTCCGAGGCCGGGGTATTGGCGCGTAGTTGTAGAAGCAGCGGGCGATCCTGCGCGCGTCGTGCTCACAGTCGAGCGATGCCCTAAATCGCTCTCAAAGTCCATGCCGTCCTCAATGTCCGTTGGGGGTGACTCATCAAGTACTCTCGCGTGTTCGCCGTCCGCCTCCAGGTAGATGCTCCCACGGAAGTGCGCGTCAGTACTACCTGCACGTCGATGTTGCTTCCCCGCCCCGCCGTTCCGCCAATGGTCGACCGGGCGCGTCTGCATGTGTCCGTAGTTGGCAATCTCAAGCATTTCCATTCGTCGCCCGACGCGCAATTCGCCAACACCCCCATTACGCGAGACTTCGCCCCGATACCAGTGCTCAAATTGCCGTTCTTCGGAGTCTAAAGAGGGACGTGGAACGGTACTGTCGATAGAGGGACCGCGTGTTCGGGATCGGTGCCGGTGAGGTTGCTCTGCGACGGCGCCTGGAGGCCCGTCCGTTGATAGATTGTGATACGAGCCTGATGCCCCATTACGGCTTTCGCTGCGCACCATGCTGGGTTGCGCGTGTCCGGAAGTACTTGGGGTACGCGTGCGTGGAATGGGGATGCGTGTTGGCCTGACGTCAGAAGGACGGGGTGTGTGAGGCGACACTGCACGAGGGTCAGGGCGCGGGACGGCGGGAATGTTAATGCTGGGCTCCATGGGCTCCATGAGCTTCGGCTGTGACAATGTTCGTGTGCGCTTAAACGGTGAACTCGTTCTGGTGGGCGTCGTTGGGCGATCACCGGATATCGAAGGGCGCGAGGACTGCAAGCTCGGCCTGGGTATGCCACTCGGCCTGGGAGAGAAAGAGGTTCCGGGAGCATCACCTCGATGGGGGTAATAGTGGTTGTGGGAATGAGATGCAAACTCTGGCGAGTTGTCTTGTATTGAGACAATTGAAGCGGCTGAAATTCGCTTGGCAAGTGCGCGACTTTCGTGCTCAAGACCTATGAAAGACATGTAGGGGAACCGAGAGAGAGAGGACGACAGAAAGACATACGCTTTCTGAGAGTGGGGACGATGGTCTCGTCCCATGAAGGAACCGGAGGTAATGCAGATTGTGCTGTGGCTGTCAGAGCCATACAAAATAGGACGGGTGAGTTGTAGGGGAGACGGAGTTAGCAAAAGAACTCTAATGGTCGATGTCTCATGGAAAAAAAAAACGCGGGGGGTGAAGGAGAGATGAGCAGCGGCGGAGCAAAGGCGAGCTGAGCACTGTCCGTCCGTCTGTCTTGATACAATCGCACGTCAACATGGTTGCCGCCGGTCCACAAAACCAACCCCGGTGTCTGGGGTCCTCCGCTCAAATGTTGTCTCTCGCTTCCCTACTCTGCCTCTTTCTCTTCCTTCCGCTTGTCATCTCCGATGCCCGTCCACATGAACTCACTATCCATAAAGATATTCTCACTGGACACTGTACCATCGTTCGTGCGCGTCGCATTCCCCGCCACCGTCGCCTGAGCGGTGAACATCATGCGTTCGGTTTCAGCCGCATCTTGTTCGCTGGTGATCGAGACCGCGCCGTTGAACAGGTTACCGTGTCTGCCACCAACATGACCTCTCTGCAAGATCATTTCTCTCGAGTCATGCCCCGATTTCGACAACATGCTGGCTGAGGTGTTTCCCACGACCGCGACCGGTGCTTCACAGCAGGACGCCTTCACCCTCTCGGGAAATGGCAGCAAGGATCTCAGTCAAGAGGGGGTTATCCCCCTGGAAGTTACTGAGATCACGGTATCAGGACCCTCGTCCAACCGCGTCGACGTTACCTTTTTTTCTGATGGTTGTGAGTTCTCGTTGCCCCGGCCCCTGCGTCCCAACCATCTCACCTGACTGACCCGTTATCTCACTTACCCGTTGCCTGCTCGCACCCATATAGATTGTGCCCCCGAGCGTGATAAATTTATATCGGATGTCACTCGGCTCGTCAAGGAGATATCCGCAAATCAAACCTTCCACTCCGTTGCTCCGTTGCTAAATTTTTGGGCCGCCTTTACTCCAAGCGAGGAGGTGCGCTCTCCTGTCCCCACCACCGCTGGTGATTGACTACGTTGGAAACCTGATGTCTCTAGAGTGGGGTGGGGGTCGGTGGAGTTCCTAAAAAGCAAGTTGTTATCATTTCAACAACCGTCCTCCTTTGATTATTCGCTGACAAGATATGTCTAGCACACCATTTGGCCTCTATCGTGATGGCACAGAGCTCAGAGGTTTGTACTATGCCAAGCCGGAGGTTGCTCGTGATGCCTGTAATTCATTGGGCGATCGTTGCGATTACGCTGTCTTGGTTGGTGAGTTGCGCTGTGTTACACACATGTTGCGACTTGTTGATAATTCATAGGTAACGACCCTCTTTATGGAGGTACTGTACAGTCTGCCCTTATCTTATTTTCCGGGTATCTTAAATTCGGAATTTCTCAGGAATCGGCGGCGAATTTGTGTATGTCCATGCTATCATAGACCGGGACCGCGCTTTGATGTATGGTACATATAAATTAAATCTGCAGCACCGTCACACCTTCGACCGTTAATGGCGCCCTGGTCCTCCGGTAGATACATCCTAGTCTCTGTCGAGTTATCCAACCACTGAGTGACCAGCATTGCAGCCATGAACTCGGTCATTCAATCATTGGTGTTGGCGAGGAGTACGATGGTGGTTTTGCCTATTTTGGACCCAACTCCGCGCACGACGCGCAGAGGCTTCCATGGGCCCATTGGTTGTCCACAGTCCCCAACGGTTCTTCCTCACCACGTACGCGTCGTATCGAGCGCTCTATTATGCCCTTTCAGGCGTACCCCTGGACTATCTTTAATGCCACTGCTCCCTGGCGCTCTGTGTTCCATTCGTCTGGCACGTACACGCGTCACCTTGTGCGCTTCTCGCTTTCAGGCCTTCCTGCTGCACATCAGCTGAGTGTTCGGCTTGATGGAAAAGACCTTCCTTGGGCCCCACTGCCCGGCATTGGCATCGATCGTTGGCACTATGATATCCACCGCCCCGACGCGCTAAGCAATGGCCAGCATGAAGTCGTTTTCGAGCTACTGGATGCCGAACAGGAGGGTACTGCCCAACTGTGCAGCGTCGAGATCTTGGAATATGGCACCGAAGATGAGTGCGTGTTTCGTTTCCTCTGGTCACATGAAATGCCTGACCTGTAGTGCTAGATTCGACGCGAGGCCAGGTGTGTATGGTGTATTTCCGACGTATGCTATGTTGCGCTTCTCTGGACTTGCTCGTGATAACACTGCCCCACAGGTTTTCAATGGACAACAAGACAACCTACCGCCCCACAAATGAGGACTGCCTTATGCGCCTCACTGTCTCTCCGCACTTCTGTAGTGCCTGTGCTGAGGCCCTCTGGCTCACGCTTCTTGAGCATATTGACCTCTTTGAAGAGTCTGGTCTGGATGTTTATTGTTCTCAATCGCACACCATCATTCGTACAAACCTTGTTCAATTCAGTGGTGAAGAGCAGGAACACCCATACAAGATACAGTGGTGGTTTGATGGGAACATTCTGGATGACTACACAAATCATACTGAACTTGTGTTAACTGGTGATGCACATGGTGAGGTTGCTGTGCATGTCAGGTTGAACATACCTGAGGTGCAGGTGGATCCAGAGAAGCTATTGAGTTCAGAAAGGAGGGTCTGGCTGCTGGGTATGTGTAAATAATGTGTAGAGACTCTAGAGAGTAAATAAGCCTATACAGTTGTAGTACAATTTTATCTCTTATGTGACTTGTCTCTGTCATGCCACTGGCACATCAGCAAAATATAGAAAATTCTTAGCATGCTTGGTCTGCTTATTTCATAAATAAGCTCCTCAAGTTAGTAAATAGTTAGTTAGTAAGAGTGAGAAAAAACCTAAGCACATCACAAGCATGTCAACTAATTGTAAAGGCTGAGCTCATCAATAAGTACTATTAAGTAGCAAAAGTGTCACGCCTCTGCGGGGGCGTGTCTCGGGGATCTGTAACTAGTCCCTGCCTAGGGCAGACGGCACTAGAGTCGGCCTGGTACCAAATACAACAGTGCCTAAGTTCTGGGGGTCTTCTGAGAGGAAAAGGGGGGGTGCAAGACTGGGGAATTACGCAGTAGATTGACGAAGACTAAGCTAAGGGAGTACAGGGAAGTACAGGGGGTATAAGTAGTGCTATCCTACAGGGCTGCCCAAGGCAACTGAGCTGGCAGGGCCTATACTACAGGGCAATCAGATCATGGTTGCTGGGGCAGCCAGATGAGATTAGATCGTGATCGGGTCGCGATAAGATCGAGACAAGATAAGGGATTAAGAGGGAAAAGGGAGAAAAGGGGAAAAAGATGGAATATCATGACAAAAAGTGTAGAAGCTCAGACTCAAGCCATGTTGCAAAAAATCAATTTATTCTGTAGATGAAGTATGTACAGCCTGAGGTAGGGACCCATCACTGTCGCTATCTGCACCCCCTGTAGCGGTATGACACCTCGCTATGCTAAGCTCAAGTGATAAACTAAGTGAACCGTCAGGTGAGCATAGGGCATAACATGGGTAACCCATGGGTGACATGACCTCTACCCGCACCCACACCTGCCAGATACCCATACCCGGGCTCATGGGTATGGGTTCCGGCGGCCCCGGGTATGGGTTCCGGCGGGTCGCGTGGGTACCGGAACCCGCGCGGGTTGGCACTGCAGGTTGGCATGTGACCTGTGCCATTCAAGCGGCTCTCAACATCTTGCGTATAATGGCGAGTGTGGCACTCATTTCTATTACTTAAATACATGATTATACTAGTTACTAGTACTACTATCTAGTAGCTCAGCCCTGGACCCATCAACATCAGGCAGCTTTGCATGGGGTTTGGAGGGTGTGAAGGTGTCGCAAGGTGTCACAAGGTGTCTCGCACGCTTCCGTGGGACGCGAGCTGTTGTAGGTGGGTCTGCAGCAATTGTAAATACATTGTCATTGAAGTAATAAAGCCGCGTGCAGGTGCAGTGGAGTCGGGAGCAGAAATGGGGTCGATTGGTCGCAGGTGGTCGGAAACAGTCCTGCATGCTTGTGCACAACTTGAAACTTTGCATGTGCGGCCGTTTGGGTTGGGAACGCGTTGTATTCGAGTCGTTAAGGCCGCACGCGAATGTGGCATGCTGGGGAATGCAAGGAATACACAAGTGAGCTCAAAAGTCCGAAAAATGATGGGAGAAGTCTAACTTGAATGTCTTTGAGGATAGGTCCAGGATGGAGAGAAGAGGGGGGAACTTGAAAGGATGAGGAGATGGGGCAAGATTGGACTTGAATTTGCAGCGGTGTTGATGTTCGAGAGATAGGTGCGATGAAGTTGCAGCATGTGTGGTGTTGATGTCCAAGATAGGCAAGAGCGCAGGCACGTGCTCAACTTCATCAGGAAAACCTAAAAGTACTTAAATGCTCTTAATCAGGCCTTAAAATGCTCCTAAGGCCATTTTAAGGTCATTTTTTCCTAAGGCAATTTAAGCAAGGTCGCCTCCTTAACCTGCCTTAATGGCCATAACTTAATTCCCTTGACGACTTAGAGTGGTCCTGAATCAGTACTTAATGGTCTTAAGGGGATTAAGATGAGCCCATGGTCAGGTTAGGATATCAGTACAATTTAAGTCAACTAAGACCTGATAAGACAGTATTAAGACTTCATCTTAAATTTAAATGATTTGACTTTCACACAGGGAGTCAGGGATTGGACAGAACAGAATTTATGCAAATATATATTATGATAGGACTACAAGTAGCTAATAATAATACAGGTGGGGTGGGGATAGGTGCAACAGCGAGGTGGCAGTGGCGGCCATGCCAGTGTGGCGGTGGCGGCCGTGTCGAAACGGCGCCGTGGGGTGGGGTCGGGTGAACGACGGCGGTGCCGGCGTCGCGGTGCCAGTGGTGTGCCGTGTTGAAACGGCGCTGATGAGGAGGGGTCGGGTGGACGAGGCAGATGGCGATGACAGTCGGCAGGGGAGGCCGTGTCGAGACGGCGCCGGTGCAGCGGGGTCGAGGTGGGCGGCGCTGGTGGAAGCGTCGTAGAGAGGTGACGGTGGCGACCTTGTCGAGGTGGCGCCGTGGTGTCCTGGTGGTAGCCGGGTCAGTGGAGCCGGGGTGTCGCGGCCTCAACGATGTGGCAGGGTCACGGTCGAGGGCAGCGGGTACGGGTGTGAGGCTGTGGCGAAGTTGCGGGAGTGGCCCTGCCCAGTCGAAATGAGTAAGACAAAAAAAAAAAAAAAGAACTCATCTGAGTGGGCCCAAGTGCCGCGAGCGAGACGGCGACGGCGACAACGATATGGCCTGCGTACACACGTGAGCGGCAGGCCGGGCGGGCTGGGTGCTCGCATGGCGCGAGCTGTGAAGGCGGTGGGGGGGGGCCTCGATGAGGAGGGTGACACTGTCCTGGCCTGCACCGGTTAGAGACGAACGAGAAAAAAGAAAAGAAAAAAAAACGTAGCTTCATATTTGCGTGAGGGAAGGGAGAGGGAAAGTGGGGTGTTCAAATTCGAACAAGTCGTGACGCGTGACGTGGCACGCCCTTCCCTGCCACAAATTAAACTTCCGCCCGGAAGTCGCCCGAGCCTTGAACACCACTTTTCTCTAAGTCAATTTGAGTGTGTGTCTGCACAAAATCACACATTTTCCTTAAATCATTCTGCTTCAAAAAATCACAGAGTGTATAGGAGTGTACAGATATGAAAAATAATTACCAATTGTTACTACAACAATACAAAAAAACAAGGAATTTGATTTTTAAATAGTATTGCTGCCAGTGCCAGCTAAGCTAATATTTCTGATATCTCAAGAAGTAAAATAGATAAAACTATGAAAATATTTGGGGAGGTAGATCTTCTCAACTTCCAAGGGGTCCTCTGCCAACTCTAAGCAATACAATCAGCCGTTCCTGATTCATTTGACCAGCTCTGAGATCCTTCAGCCCAAGGGTTTAAGCTCTGGTTAGATAAATCAGGAATGGCTGATTGGATTGCTTATAGTTGGCAGAGGACCCCTTGGCTTTTACAGCCGTTTTCATAAAGATGCGGAAAACCACTTTTTCGTTTTCGCCCATCAAGGCACATCAAAAGGTCCATGGACCTTAGCTAATGTAGCACGTGGTGTTGCCACTGTGTCGTTGTCTTGTCTCCGGTCTCCATTGCCTATTGTCCCCTTCATCTTCATGGCTTGCAAAAAATCCGACGATCTCAAGGCTCGCATCCCTTTCCTCTACTTTAGGGAGGGATACAGGGTGAAGGATATATGTAGGATCCTTGGGTTGGGTAAAACATTAGTTTATGATTGTATCCGGAACCATGCGCAACACCATCCTGCTCACAGACCCCATTCCTTGCCTCGGGGACGTCGTCGCATTGTCAAGCATGCCCATGTCAACTTTATCCGCCAACTGCTTTCGACCCGCCATAGCCACTACCTTGACGAGCTCCAAACTGAGCTTTTTCACACATTCAACATCCACATTTCCCTTCCCACGCTGTCCCGAACCCTTCGTCGGACTTCCCTGTCTCGTAAACGACTCTGGAAGCAAGCAATTGGTCTGTCTTGACTTTGTAGTGTCTCACCAATGTCTGACCAATCACCTACTAGAACGCAATGAGACTCTTTGGGCAGCCTTTTGGAACCGTGTTGCAGAGCTAGTAACTGATTTGAACCAACTCATGTTCACGGATGAGGCTGCTAAGGATGACCGCACACACTGTCGCACCCATGGTTACTCCGATGTTGGGACTCGATGTGCCGAGCGTTCTGTCTGGATCCGTGGTCGTCGTATCAGTGTCCTTCCACTTCTAACACTTGACGGGATTGTCGCGTATGATCTTATTGAGGGTGCTGTGTCATCGGCACACTTTGTTCGCTTTATTCGGGAACAAGTTGTACGTTTTTTTCTATCGCACTGATAACCGGACTGCCTGCTAACTGTCACTAGATACCGCTTACAAACCCTTATCCTGGACCACGTAGCATTCTTGTCCTCGATAACTGTAGCATCCACCATTCCGGAGAAGTACGCAAACTTGTTGAAGAAGAAGCAGGTATGTCTCTGTTTATCTTCTACCTATTTCTCAGAATTTACCGTGTCTAGGGTGCCGCCTTCTCTATCTTCCGCCCTATTCACCTGATTTCAATCCCATTGAAGAGGCCTTTTCATCTACGAAGGCATTTCTCCGTCGTAACTGGGAGGACAAGTCACTTATGTCATTGGTTCACGCGCTTGGTCGGATTACACCGGAGATGGCTCTTGGCTGGTTCACAGACTCGGGTTATATTATCTGAGCAAATCTGATGTATTTTACCAGTTCTATACAGTCGAGAATTCATATATATGTCTTGAAAGGAAAAACGGCAGCGACGGCACTATTCACTAAGCTTTGGAGCTGTCCAACCCTCTGGAATGGGAAGCCACGTCTTTGATTCTCCATCATAGTACTGAGTGTAGTGGTCGTGTTCGCGTTGATCACCTCGAATAAGAGAGGGAACCCAGTATGAGGCCTCCCCACCATCAGGGTAGTTGACTCGGATATGCAGTGTGGGGTTCACGGGAACGGGAATGGGCGTAAAAGTGGGATCGCCTTCAAAATCCTCTCGTGCTCGCTTTGTACGACTCTTCCACCAGGATGGAGCAGCTGCCCGAAGGCGAAGAGCGTCTCCATATGGCATGCTGATGTCAAATCCGGTGAGCTCCTGTATGTCAGCCTGGTCAAGGACATCGGGGCCAAGATGTTTATCACGCAACCCATCAACATAGCGGGCTGCGTCCTTGATCCCGAGGTTGTCTTTGGCGTACTTGAGGAACCGAGGGATGTCTGATGGACTAGGAGGCGGGAGACTGGAAGGGCTCACAGTGTCTGGTCTGAGCTCTGTCCGTTGGCGTTTGGGTGTATTTGGCACAGTCATCGGCGAAACGCCAGCAGAGTGGGGTGGCTGTGCGAGTTGCTTTGCAAAGTCAAGCACTGAAGTTGCGAGTTGGGCAATGACAACGAGACTCTCCGTCGCTGGGCCAGGGGTGTTAGTGGCCGCACCACCTGATTTTGTGCGGTTACGGAGCTCTGGCTGCTTATTTGCGATGTCAAAAGATGGTGTATTGGGTGGCTCGTCGAGGGTCGCAATATTTTCTTCCTATTACAACATGATTAGCAGCCTGAGCAGTCGAGAAAGAGGACAGCAGTTCAATTACCAAACTGATTGCCCATTCACGCAACATAAATGGGGTGAGGGTCAAGCTATGCCCATCTTGATAGGTGTATATGTACGGGCCAGTTCCGCCTGGTCCACTAGCGTACTTCTTTTCAAGCTTACAGCGGCGCTTTGCGATGCTCTTCTCGAGCTCTGTGAGGGTTCCCTCTGAAAGCCTCTGTAGTATTATTAGGTTCCGAAAACGAGTGGCATGGAGTGGGGGGTCCCGAAAACGTACACCATATGTAGTCCCAGCAGTCTCATCGTCATCGTCTTCGTCTTCATCATCTTGTGGGGTCTATTTACGAATTGTTAGACAAGTTATACAAAGCAGAAGGGGCGCAATAGAAGACGCACCCGTTGAGCAGCCTTTTTGATCTTCTCGAGCTCAACAGTGAGCTTGGCCTTTTTTGCACGTTCTTCATCTTGGAGTAGCTCCACCATCTCCTGGAATTCGGTATAGGTTTCGACGTCCATTGTCTGGCCAGAGCTTGAACTGCGGAAAATAAGTACATACTACTTATTGCCATCAGCAGAGTAAATGTACCTATTACCACCAACGACACATTGAAATATGTATGGCCTCTGGGCCGAGATCTTGAAGGGTTGGTTGTGCTTGTCAATAATGGTTTGAAGCAGTCTCTCATAACTCGAAGTGCTGTTATCAATTGGCAGTGTAAAAACCTTCGTTCTGGTCTCTTTTGTAGTCTTCGATTTTCCCTTCTTGTTTTTGGAGCCAGGTACCTCCACAACAAGAACAAGCTTCACGGAAAAATGGATAGAAAGTGATTCGGGATCAGGATCAGGGGCCTCTGAGTCTGACATGATGTGGGTGGATGGTGTGCACAATGGATAGCTACCGGGAAGAGACTACACCCCCTACTACAACTTGTACTAGTGTGTTTCCATAGCCTATGTTTCCGCCACCAGCCACTAGCACTAGCCCAAGCACTAGTCGGTACTAGAAATATTAGCTAAGGTCCATGGACCTTTTGATGTGCCTTGATGGGCGAAAACGAAAAAGTGGTTTTCCGCATCTTTATGAAAACGGCTGTAAGGAAATCCAGCTTGTCACGATCTCTCGTGCCATTTTCTAGTTCAGACTGACTCTTGACTTGTGCGCACGCTCAGTGAAGCCCGACTGCGACTAGTATTAGACCCGACTTGTGCACGCCTTGCAGTAGCCTGTAGCCCGCACGTGACTGTGACTCGTGGCTTGGATATAGACATGTACCAGATAGCCGCCTCTGGGCTGTTCTAGCGCCTTCCAGCATGTTCCAGCAGGTTCCACAGATGCCCCATGCCCTGACCCTAGACCCTGTCACATGACCAGTAGCTTGTAGCCTGGCAGTGACGTCATGCCCTGAGCCCTGGGCTTCTTGAAGGTTCCAGTACCTTCCAGGACATTCCATATGCACCCTGTACCCTGACCCAGTGCCCTATGCGCTGGCAGACCCTTGACCCTGTGCGCTGGCATTACTGCTAGCGAGGAGACCCTGTACCCTATGGCGCTGGCCCTATTGCCAGCGAACCGCAACTCCCTGTATATAAGGCTCAGTAGAATGGCTTGTAGTCACCATTCTAGTTATTGTCCATTTCCTGCCACCTTGTCCCTTCCTCTCAGTTGGCTTGTGTACCAGCTCCCTCCCTCCACTTGCCTTCCACCTGAGTAAACCCTTGAGGAGCTTGGCGACGTACAGCCCAGCGTCCAAGACAGGTCAGCCTCTCCTCATCGGCTTGTGAGTACTGTTGGTTCAGCTTCACCCCCCGTTCCACCGCCTTTGGCCCAAACGTCCCGGCAGGGACGTAACACAGCTCCCCAAATAATTTCAGAGCTGATTTTATTTCCCAAGATAGAAAATATCAGCTCTAAGCTGCCACAGCACTGAGTAGGAGTTCTTGGAAATAGGGAAAGCCAAGACACTTTTCATTGGGATTCCACTCAGTCATCCCATGTAAGTGCCAGTGCTTTAACTGAAGGAGGCAGATAGAGTCTAGGGTGCAGTGCCAGTGGCCATGGACTTGAACTGGTCAAATTCAAGAATGGCTCTTGGAATGGCTAGTCAGATCACTTAGAGTTGGCAGAGGATTCTGAGTCCTACTTCATTCTTGTGGATTCTGAGGGTATCTATCTCCCCAAATATTTTCATTTTTTTAGTGAGTAGACTAGAGTCATCTGGACAAGTGAATGGCTTATATTAGGGAAAACTAAACTAGTACTAGTACTACTCAGAAATGCAGTCCCCATCCCCTCCCCCTACCATCATATTCCCCTTCACATATCCTTATCCCCATATCCCTCTCTTCCTCATTTAAGTTCCTGATGTTCCCCTCCCCCATACTCATATTCCCTTTCCCCATCCTCATCCCCATATTCCACATCCCCATGTCCTCCTCCTCTTCCCCATATTCCCTTTCCCCCATGTCCCCCTCCCCCTTCCCTTCATCCCCCATTCCATCCTCATATTCCCATTCCCCTCATCCCCCTCCCCCCTGAGGCTCCCTACATTCCTCTTCCTCATATTCCCTACCCCCATTCTCATATCCCCCATCCCTGTGTCCCCCTCCCCCATCCCCACATTCCCCTTCCCCATGTCCCCCTCCCCTCCCCTTCCCCATATTCCCCCTCCCCTTCCCCATATTCCCCTTCCCCATGTCCCCCTCCCCCTTCCCACATTCCCCTCCCCCTTGCCAGTGTCCCCCTCCCCTATGCTCATATTCCCCTTCCCCTCATCCCCCTTCCCCATGTCCCCCTCCCCCTCCCCCTTCCCACATTCCCCCTCCCCCTTGCCAGTGTCCCCCTCCCCTATGCTCATATTCCCCTTCCCCTCATCCCCATCCCCCATCCCCCATCCCCCATCCCCCATCCCCCATCCCCCATCCCCCATCCCCCATCCCCCATCCCCCATCCCCCATCCCCCCTCCCCTCCCCTGACCTCATATTCCCCTTCCCCTCATCCCCCTCCCCCATCCGAGGCTCCCCACATTCCCCTTCCCCATGTTCCCTATCCCCATTCTCATATTCCCCTTTTCCATGTCCCTCTCCCCCCCTCCCCCCTCCCCATGTTCCCCTTCCCAATGTATCCCTCCCCATCCCCATGTCCCCCTCCCTCACACTCATATTCCCTTCTCCCATGCCCCCCTCCTCCATCCCTATATTCCCCCAATATCCCCTCATATACCCATCCCCATCCCCATCCCCATCCCCATGATCCCTTTGTTTCCCTTCCCTATATCCCCCCTGGCATGCCCACCCTCATCTACCCCTTCAAGTTCCCATGTTTCCCTTACCCACCCTTGTTTTCCCCTACTCAATCCTCACCAATCTCACCACACCCAACCTGAAGCTTTTTATCATGTCCCATGTATCCTTAATCTTGCCTTAAGACAATATTTCTAAGTGCAATTAAGTCACTGTTTCACCTTAACAATCTGAGGTGCCTTGATAGGCCAATTAAGGCAGCTAAGCACTTTGAGGTTTTCCTGATGCTTGTTCTGCGTACTGTCCGCTCATCTAAGTCTTCGTTGCCATTACCCTCTCCAGGTACCGGGGCTGGATCATCATCCAGTGGCTTAAAACTGTCACCCCCACCAGCAGCCTCAAGAAGTGCATTCACATTCAAGTTTTTGGTGAGTTATGGGTCCTCCTCCTCGGATTTCGGACTTTTGAGCTCAGTGAAGCTCACCCTTTCCATTCCCCAGTATGCTGCACTCACACGCGGCCTTAACGACTCGGTCCTCACTCATTTATTAACCCAGTAGCCACCTCTGCGAAGTTTCGCACCGTGCCCAAGCTTGTGCGACCACTTCCGATCACCTGCGACTAACCAGCCCATTTCCGTTCCCGACTGCGCTGCACTTGCGCGCGGCCTTAGATATTCGACACCGACACGTTTAGGATCGCCACATACCCATGTACGGACGTTCGTACCCCGCGGAGGCATGCGCAGTACCTTGCGGTGCTTCACACCCCCCACACCCTGCGCCTGTCTTGGACGGAGTTGGGGCCCAGGCTACTGTAATTGTAATCAAACTATAGACTCCCCATAGCATAGTAGTAAAATGTACAAGTAGTAGTAGCTCTAATTCCAGTAGTTTTTGGACAAAACCCGCCAAACCCGCTGTGTGGGTACGGGTCTGGCACGGGTACCTCAGAGCTGACCCAGACCCGTACCCAGCATACCGGGTACCCGCATACCCGCACAGGTTTACAAACCTATGTTATGCACTAGGTGAGCACACTCAAGCCTAGCGTGGAGATAAATCACATGCCAAATGTACAGACGGGAAGCCAATGAACAACGACGGCACGAGGTGCAGGGATGTGCGGCCTGTTTACAAGTGGCTTGCAATGTTGCGTTAGGCCCATCCTAACGATGCTTGACTTGAGCGGTGACAGAGTGGCCTGGTATATGGAGGACGACTTAGCAGATGTAGACACACGACCTCAGCAGGTACGTGATCATTGCGAGCACTGGGGCAAAGTCCACCAGGCGTATGCGTCGTTCTACGACCTGCCTCACAAGGGCCAGGCGCAGCAGTAGGCAGAGAGAGAGAAGAAGGCAGACGAGGAGGGAAGCGACGAGAATCGGAGTAAGGATTCAAGAAGACCAAGCTAGGGAGCTTGGTCTTCGTACTGTTAGTCTTATATACAGTTGACGAGGAGCATTGAAGCTCCTCCAGAATGTGGGGTACCCAGTGGCGATAGTAGCTTGAACCCTACTATGACTGTCCTAGGTATGAGTCAAGTCCGTACTGTATACATGTGATAATCGATCTGAGGCTGACTGAGACGACTGTCCCTGACTAATACTAGGGTAGTCAGAACCCCACAAGTCCACAGTCTGTACCGATGAGTCCAATCGCAACATGCAAGCCATTTAGGTATCGACGGCGGTCCATGGTGATGTGAAGTGAGGGTGAGCAAGAGCGAAAGGAATAATAAGCTAGAGGAGAGAGAGAGTCATTGTGGAGTGGACAACAACTTAGAGTCTTTATACAAGAACTCAAGTTATCAGTGATCATGCAGTGGTATACTGAGTGGAGAACCAAGAGGACAAGTTAACATTGAGAGTAAGGAGAGTACAGGAGGATACGCACCTGAGTGGATGTTGTAATATAGTAGGGATTTAGGCTCAGAAAGAGCGTAACTATGTGATGGCCGTAGGGGGTAGACACCACTTGCCCCTGTATTTCGTCAGGGGCTCATATATATACATGAATCGTGTGTTTACTTATGTTATACTCAGATGCTCAGCCACCCGGAGAACGGACTGCTTACAGTGATTCCTGGACTGGGACGGCTTGTTACGATCGGACTCATCGGTATGGACTGCGGACTCGTGGGGTTCTGACTACCCTAGTATTAGTCAGGGACAGTCATCTCAGTCAGCCTCGGATCGATTATCACATGTGTACAGTACGAACTTGGCTCATACCTAGGACAGTCGTAGTAGGGTTCGAGCTACTATCGCTACTGGGTACCTTACATTCTGGAGGAGCTTCAAAGCTCCTCGTCAACTGTATATAAGACTGGTAGTACGAAGACCGAGCTCCTTAGCTTGGTCTTCTTGAATCACTACTCCGATTCTCATCTCTTCCCTCCTCGTCTGCCTTTTACTCTTTCTCTGTCTGCTGCTGTGTCTGGCTCTTGTAGAGCAGATAGCCCAGTGTCGCATACACCTGGTGGACTTTGCCCCAGTGCTTGACGCGATCACGTTCCTACTGAGGTTGTGTATCTACATTCGCTAAGTCACCCCTTCATACGTCAAGCCACTCTGTCACCGCTCAAGTCGAGCATCATTAGGACGGGCCTAATGCAACATTAAGACCAAGCTAACCCCAAGAATGACACAGTGGTGCCCACAACCGGAGATCGGTGGGGCTGGAACCAGGTCCAATCGTACATCATCCCCAGCAGAGGAGAACGGAATGTCCCCACGCGCTACTTGAAAGCCGCCAGGTGGAGGACACATAGGGGAGAAACCGGATACTTCGTTGACTTCCCCAATCGACCAAGTCGCTACTACCCAGTTGAGTTCAGCTTCGAACATACTTGCTGGTGCATACTCGCAACAAACGACGCAGGAGTGCAAACAGTAGTCAGACCAACAACACACAAATATTGGTGTGACATCCTAGAGAGCGAAGTAGTTCCCCCAGCAAGAGTAGGACCCATCGACGGTGCAGTCACCACAAGCACCACAGAAGAAGAAGACTCCGGATCAGAACACAGTGACAAAGAGTCCGAAGAAGACCACCTCTTGCAAGTAAACGCAGAGGAACAGGAAGAACTCACGAACCTAGCAAACTGGGCTGCAGGAATCACGCTTGACGAAGCTGAGCAGATAATCATTCGAGCACCAGAGGAGATGACAACCACACAGCTAGAACCCACGTACACGCTCCAAGTGGACCCCATACAACAACCACACGACGGAGTCCCGGAAGACCTACTCCCAATCAACCCCGACACCGGGCATTGGATGACCGCAGACGATGCAGCTCTGATGAGAGCCATCGGACCCGACGAACCAGACCCTCCCGGAGGAGGACCGCCTGGAGGAGGACCAGGAAGAGGCCACCCACACGGAGGAGGAGGTGGAGGACACGGAGGCGGAGGAGGACCACCTGGAGGAGGCGGGTTCCCAGGGGTAGGCCCCATCGGTAACCCACCTTGATCATCAGACAGGCTTCAAGGCAACCTGCCTATGGTCTTCAACGGTGAGCGCGCCAAGGCCCTACAGTTGAGAGTGCAATGGAACCTCTACCAGGGGGTCAACAGTACAAGCGACATCATGCGCAACTACTACCGCCGATCGCTCCTTTTTCTCGGTTACATCCAGGGAGACCTGGTCAACGAATGGGTAATGTACATGACCGACTGGTTGATGTGTCAAACAGAAGCTGGATTCCCTGAGCATACCCGACACCTCTGGGAAGAAACCCTCCGCGCATTCACTAGGAGGTTCTCAAACACCATGGAGAAGGAACAAGCGCAGTCAGAACTCCGCAAAGGAGTCCACATGAAAGATGGAGACATTGACGGCTATGTGGCCACCTTTGAACGTCTCGCTCGACAAGCTGACTACAACCTCGACACCCCTCAAACACTGGACCTATTCACGGCAGGGCTACCAAAGGGACTGTTCACCAAGGTCTACGAACAATACGAACCCACAACATTCGAGGCATGGAAGCAAGCGGCAATGAAGAAGCAGCAGCAGTATCTGCACCTACAGGCACGTCTTAATTCGATAAAACCTTCTACCCCGAAGACTGCCCCATGTCCCAGTACCTGGGGCCCCCCTCAAAGTGGGTGGGCACCGAGAAACCTCCCCCACCACCAAAACCCCAATGCCATGGACACCTCGGCGGACCAAACAAGGGCACGAGGAGTAGAAACTGAAGGGACGCAGGCAAGACTCGCTGGAGCAGAGTTCATACTCGGAGGCCAACAACGGCCACCCTATCTGCCGAGAGGAGGACCCAGGACGCGAGGCAGAGGAAGGGGACTCCCCCGAGACGCAAGGGAAGTCATCTGTTATACCTGCAATCAGAAGGGGCATTCACTACTGCCCACAGAATCGAGACGCCGCACCAAGCAGCAGCAATCAAAGGTCAGAAACGGACTACTATGCACAAGAACCAAGGGTCGAAGTACGTGCAGCGATGACCCCGCAACAACAAGTGCAGGAATGGCTCCAGGGAGTGGCTGGAGCTTTGGATGAAGTAAAAGACCTGGTCCTCCAAGATCTGTGGGGGAAGGAGGGTTTTCAAAACGCCTGAACCCGTTGGCCTGGGTGAGGGCGCTCCGTTGTAATTCTGTAATCATCACACGCTATCGATCGTTGAGAATTCCAGTTTCCGTTCGAACAAGTTACAACATGGCCAAAGTAAAAGCACTGGTGGACTCCGGAGCCACAGATAGTTTTATCAAACCCGCATTTGCTAAGCAGATGGGGATCGGTCTCCAAGAGTTGGAGACCCCCAAAAAGATATGGAACATCGACAACTCGGAAAATAAAGCAGGACTAATCACACACTGCGCAGATCTCGATGTCCAGACCAAAGGAACCCACAAAACAATGAGGTTCCTGCTCACTGACACAGGGAACAAAGACATCGTCCTCGGGTATCCCTGGCTGGCCGCCTACGAACCACAAATCAGTTGGCAACATGCAGTCATCAAAGAGGACGCGTACCCAGTAGTCCTCCGTACCACACACCCTACGGACAGGGGGGTGACCATCACGTTCGCCCCCACTGAAGAGTTTAGCGAGGAAGAAAAGAACCACGCAATACAGCAGCTCTACAACGAGTGGGACACGGTCAAAGCGCGTACCACCGCCACGGATCTAGCCATCAAAGCACAGCAGTTCACCAGCGCCACCAAGATACCAGAAGAATACAAGGACTTCGCAAAGGTATTTAGTGAAGAAGAGTCCCATCAATTCCTGCCCTCGCGCCCCTGGGACCATGCTATCGAATTCAAGAAGGACGCGCCAGACCCATTGACTGCAAGATCTATCCCATGTCACGCGACGAAGACACAGCCCTCCGGGTGTTCTTTTTTACGATCAGAGGGTGGGCTGGCACCACCGTGTCATAACTTTAAGGTTCGGGGATCTGACAGGCAGAGCTCGGGCTTGATACCGAGTTGGAG
Source organism: Lactarius pseudohatsudake (assembly GCA_021525015.1). Lineage (NCBI taxonomy): Eukaryota > Fungi > Basidiomycota > Agaricomycetes > Russulales > Russulaceae > Lactarius > Lactarius pseudohatsudake. The sequence goes on along the minus strand of JAKELH010000069.1, from coordinate 75,674 downwards.
ACTGTCTCTTGAGCCGCCAAGAGGAGCGTTCACTTGTATAGTCAAGCGGAACTTTCTGTAAAGTCAACTTGCAGCAGCTGAAGCAAGTGAAGTGGAAAGAGGCTTAGATTCAGAGACGAGACAATGAACAAGACTAGAACAAAGACAACAGGGTAAACTATGGCCTCCTTAAGTATCGTACAAAATATTGTTTTTCTGTCATTTTTCGGGAGACGCGTAAGTGCCAAACTAAATATAGAACGATGAGTAGTTAGCACGCAATCTAAAGCCCAGACAGGACCACTGTCCCCAATCTATCCGAATCCCAAAGCGCTCCCCTTTGAAACCATTGCACTGGACTTCATCACCAAACTCCCCCAGTCGCAAGGGTTCGATTTGATCCTCACCATCACGGATCACGACTGTACCAAGGCAGCCGTCTTCATCCCCTGTCAAGAGGAGATCACAGCGGAGGGAACCGCCGCCTTATACGCTAAGCACGTCTTTTTGCGATTCGGACTCCCCTCCAAGGTGATCAGCAACAGAGACCCGCGCTTTGCGTCCTGGTTCACGAGGGAACTGTGCAAGATCCTGGGGATTTCACAGAACGTTCCACCGCCTACCACCCTTGGACGGACGGACAGTCCGAACGGACTAACCAGTGGCTCAAGCAGTATCTCCGCTTCTGGACTAATGAGCGGCAAGATAACTGGGCAGCATACCTCCCTATAGTGGAATTCACGCACAACAACTGGCCCCATGAGACCACAAGGAAGTCCCCCTTTTACCTCCTGATGGGGTATAATCTGTGCACTGATTGGATCGATAGGCTGTCGCCCATACCCCAAGTAGCGCTGAGAATAGATCAGTTCCAGGAGGCTAGAGCACAGGCCAAGGCGCTCCTCATCAAGGCACAAAAGTCATGGGTCAAACACAAAGACACGCCCAGATACCAAGAAGGCGACCTTGTATGGCTCGAAGGGCGTCACCTGCGCACCAACCAACCAACTGCCAAGCTTGCGCCCAAAAGACACGGCCCCTTTTGGGTCGCTCAGGTGATGTCCCCAGTCAACTATCACCTGGAACTTCCCACACAGTGGAGTATCCACCCGGTGTTCCACACCGATCTTCTCACCAGATATCACGAAACTGCGACACACGGGCCAAACTATCAGCACCCACCACCAGATTTGGTAGACGGAGAAGAGGAGTACGAGGTCAAGAAGATTCTAGACTCGCAAAGGTTCGGAAGAACACGGAAACTCCAATACCTCGTGAAATGGAAGGGATACCCCGACTCGGAGAACCAGTGGGTTGACCGGAGCGAAGTATTTGCTGACCAGGCCGTCAAGGACTTCAAAGCGCTCAATCCCACGCGGGAAACACATATAAGGAGGCTTCGCTACGAGCTAAGTCCCTCAGCAACTCCTGCTACATCCTCTCAACCTGTCTACCTTTGCACAATGTCTTCCTGCTCGCTCCCGTCGCAATCCACCATTGACACCGTTGTCGAGTGTTGCGTTAGGCCCGTCCTAACGATGCTCGACTTGAGCGGTGACAGAGTGGCCTGATATATGGAGGACGACTTAGCGGATGTCGATACACAACCTCAGTAGGTATGTGATCACAGCGAGCACTGGGGCAAAGTCCACCAGGCGTATGCGTCGTTCTACGACCTGCCTCACAAGGGCCAGGCGCAGCAGTAGGCAGAGAAAGAGAAGAAGGCAGACGAGGAGGGAAGAAGTGAGAATTGGAGTGTGGATTCAAGAAGACCAAGCTGGGAAGCTCGGTCTTCGCACTGCTAGCCTTATATACAGTTGACGAGGAGCTTTGAAGCTCCTCCAGAAAGTAAGGTACCCAGTAGCAATAGTAGCTCGAACCCTACTACGGCTGTCCTAGGGATGAGTCAAGTCTGTACTGTACACATGTGATAACGAGTCCGACGCTGACTGAGACAACTGTCCCTGACTAATACTAGGGTAGTCAGAACCCCACGAGTCCGATTGCAACATCACCTCCTCTTTAGGTGCGACATCCCGACGCTCCGAAGCCTTCCTCCTCGTACCTGATCCTGGTGCGCTGCGGCTGATGCCCGATCTTCCTACCCCTGCGCGTCTTTTTCTTCATCAACTCGTGATCCACCATGGTGCCCGCCTCATCCTCGATACGCTCCATCGCGTTGGCCATCTCCAGTCGGCGGCAGCTAGCCGTCGACTTCCCAGCGACCTCCCCCAGGGCGGCGATGAGGTCGTCGATCCGTTGATTGAGGCACTCCTCCTCGCACGCCGCGGCGCGGTAGCGGTGGACCTCTGCGGTGAGGGAGGGGTCGTGGATGGCGTCGAGGCAGTGGTCGACGCGCGCCCGGTCTTCAAAGGCCTCGGTGAAGAGGGCCATGTCTGCGTTCGGATAGATGGGCTTCCCGCCGTAGGTGAAGCAGGGGGCGGCGTAAAGGGGTCGCGCGTAGACCTTGTCGGATTCGTCGATGATGCCCACGACCAGGGGGTCTGGCCCCATGATCACCTGGACGTAGCGGGCCTCGCGCTCAACCCCGTCGGGGGAGACGATGCGGAACGGTATATAATCCGTCCCCTGATTGGCCTTGAAGCCAGTGGAGACACGTGTGTTGAGGGTGACAAGGGGTTGGTGGGGTGGAAGGGCCCATGACTCCGAGGTCCCGCTTGTACATGGGGGAGCCGTCGGTGTTGAGGGAGTAGGGGGTCTCGCGTGGGTCGTCAGTGTCTGTGGTGGAGCGAATGAGGGGGTGTGTAGCTGGGTAGTCGTCGGCAGCATCCTCGGCCAGACCCCAGTCTGCACCAGGAGGCATCGATGCCTCAGCTCCTGCTGCCGCCGCTGTGCCCTCCGCAGCTGCTTGTCCCTCCACTCCCTCACGACCTCCTTCCATGGCCGCACAGGCCCAAACTCCACGTGGTACCTCGACAGGTTCAGTGTCACTGTGTCCGTCAAGGCGTGGAACGAGGCTATCTGCGGCCTGGCCCTCGAGTAGGGTGCGCTCTTCTTCTTCGGCGACTGCCTCGTAGGCAAGAGGCTGTGCCTCGGGGGAGTCGGCGGTTCCTCCGACGGTGGGGTCGGGGAAGGCTCTGAGGACGGCGATGGCGTCCTCGTGGGTTGCGGGCCCATGGGAGGTGACGAGGGCCTCGACGACGGTGTCGATGGTGGACTGCGATGGGAGCGAACAGGAAGACATTGTGTGGAGGTAGACAGGTTGAGAGGATGTAGCAGTGGTTGCTGAGGAACTTAGCTCGTAGTGAAGCCCCCTTATATGTGTTTCCTGTGTGGGGTTCAGCGCTTTGAAGTTCTTGATGGCCTGGTCAGCGAATACTTCGCTCTGGTCGACCCACTGATTCTCCGAGTCGGGGTATCCCTTCCATTTCACAAGGTACTGGAGTTTCCGTGTTCTTCTGAACCTTCGTGAATCTAGAATCTTCTCGACCTTGTACTCCTCTTCTCTGTTACGACCCTGCCGGGTCGCTCGGGCCAAAGGCGGTGGAACGGGGGGGTGCAGCCGAACCGACAGTAAAAGAAGAGAGAGGAATACCGACGCGCGGACTCTTGCGTGACGGCGGTGCTCCTGCCGACGAGGAGAGGCTGACCTGTCTTGGGCTACCCACTAAGGGTCCCTCAAGGGTTACTCAGGTGGAAGGCAGTGAGAGAGGGAGCTGGCACACAGGCCAACTGAGAGGAAGGGACTAGAGTGGCAGGAATTTGTCAATAACTAGAATGGCGACAACCAGCCATTCTACTGAGCCTTTATATACAGGGAGTCGCAGTTCGCTGGCAATAAGGCCAGCGCCGTAAATGTACAGAGTCTCCTTGCTGGCAGTAATGCCAGCGCACAGGGTCAAGGGTCTGCCAGCGCATAGGGCGCAGGGTCAGGGTACAGGGTTGTGGTGGAATGTCCTGGAAGGTACTGGAACCTCCGAGAAGCTCAGGTCATAGGGTATGACGTCACTGCCAGGCTACAAGCTACTGGTCACGTGATCGGGTCTAGGCGGGGCGAGTCACAGTCACGAGTCACGGGTCACAGGTCACGTGCGGGCTACAAGGTACCGCAAGGCGTGCACGAGTCAATACAAGTCGCAGTCGGGCTTCACTGATCGTGCGCGCGAGTCGAGAGCCAGTCCGAAAGTCAGTCCGAATCTGAGTCTGAGAAATGGCACAAGAGATCGTGACATTCTCCATCTACCAGATCTGGCGGTGGGCGCTGGTAGTTTGGCCCATGTGTCGCGGTCTCATGATATCTGGTGAGAAGATCGGTGTGGAACACCGGGTGGATGCTCCACTGTGTGGGAAGTTCCAGGCGATAGTTGACAGGGGACATCACCTGCGTGACCTTAAAGGGGCCGTGTCTTTTGGGCGCAAGCTTTGCGGTTGGCTGGTTGGTCTGCAGGTGGCGTCCTTCTAGCCACACGAGGTCACCTTCCTTGTATTTGGGCGTATCCTTGTGTTTGATCCATGACTTTTGCGCCTTGATGAGGAGTGTTCTGGCCTGCACTCTAGCCTCTTGGAACTGATCTATTCTCAGCGCCACTTGAGGTATGGGCGATGGCCTGTCGATCCAATCAGCGCGCGGATTGTACCCCATCAGGAGGTAAAAGGGGGACTTCCTTGTGGTCTCATGGGGCCAGTTGTTATGCGTGAACTCCGCTATAGGGAGGTACACCGCCCAGTTATCTTGCTGCTCATTAGTCCAGAAGTGGAGGTATTGTTCAAGCCACTGGTTGGTCCGTTCGGACTGCCCGTCCGTCCAGGGGTGGTAGGCGGTGGAGACGTTCTGTGAAATCCCCAGGATCTTGCACAGTTCCCTCGTGAACCAGGACGCAAAGTGCGGGTCTCTGTCGCTGATCACCTTGGAGGGGAGTCCGAATCGTAGGAAGACGTGCTTAGCGTATAGAGCGGCGGTTCCCTCCGCTGTGATCTCTTCTTGGCAGGGGATGAAGACGGCTGCCTTGGTGCAATCATGATCTGTGATGGTGAGGATCGAATCAAATCCCTGTGACTGGGGGAGTTTGGTGATGAAGTCCAGTGCAATGGTTTCAAAGGGGAGTGCTTCGGGGTTCGGATAGATTGGGGACAGTGGTGCTCGGGTTGGTCGGTTGTTTGCCTTGTGTCTCTGGCAGTCGGCGCATCCTTTAACATAGTCTAGCACGTCTTGAATGAGGTTCGGCCACCAGTAGGATCGCCCTACCAACTGCGCAGTTTTGTTAATACTCGGATGTCCATAGACTGGTGGCGTATGGTGAGCGGAAATGATACTTCTCTCGTACAGTCCGCCTGTCACCACCCATCTTCCGTCTTTGTACCAAGTGCCTTCGATCTTTTTCAGCCGATGTGCATTTACCCATGGGCGGAGATAGTCTTCGTCTTGATGGTACATTGTGTCTGGTCGTTCCATCTCCTCGGGCCCGATCGTCAGAGTGTTTGGCATGATCGTCTCGACTTGCGTGGCTCGTACGAAGAGTGCATCGGGAAGGACTGTTATGTCCTTGTTGTTGTTGTTCCCTTGGTCGTAGTCCGGTCGTCGGGAGAGCGCATCTGCTCTCCCATTGGCTGTGCCTTTGATATGGTGAATCTCAAAGTCATATTCGGATAGTTCCAGTACTTCCCTTGTGATGCGTCTACTTATCCTCTGTGGTGATCTCCAGTATTGCAGATTGAGGTGGTCGGAGAATACTTTGGTTTTGTGTGGCGAGCCCACAAGTAGGGGCCTCCAGTGGCGAAAGGCTTTGACGATGGCCAGCAACTCTAGGTCGTAGATGTCGTAGTTGCGCTCTGCTTCAATCAATGTCGCCGAGTAGTAGCCTATGGGGTGTCGCTTGCCGTCTTCTTTGCGTTGCAAGAGTACAGCGCCCACTGCAAACCCTGATGCATCAACCTCCATCTCAAATTGTTCCTCGGGATCTGGGTGTGCCAGTACTGGTTCGCTCGTGACCAGTGTCTTGAGCTTCTCGAAGGCGTCAGCCTCTGCTTGTCCCCACTGCCACTCCGTGTCTTTCCTCGTTAATCTGTTTAGTGGGCATGCATGTGTGGCAAACCCCTTGATGAAGAGGCGGTAGAAGTTGCAGAAACAGAGAAAAGATCGGACCTGTTTGACCGTGGTAGGCGTCGGCCAGTTGCGGATGCCTGCGACTTTGACCGGGTCCATGTGTCACGGTTGCGGAAGTGGACGCTTACTATGCGGTAATGACTCCCTTAGTAAGTCGTAATAGGTCATGGACTTCTCGTATCAGTCAGCAGTACGATATCACATGCCGATGTGGCATGACTCATTACTAGGATAGCGATAGTAGGGTTCGAGCTATTAACGCTACTAGTAGTACAGATTCACGGGGAGCTTTAAAGCCATACCCCTCATGTATAAATAGAGGAGGACAAAGACCAGAATACGCCATTCTGGTCTTCTTCAATAGCCATCGTCTTCCTACTCCTTTCCCTTCTCTCAGTCGTCTGCCTTCTCTTTCGCTTGACTCTTATAGAGCAAGTCGCGCATCAGATACGCCTAGTGGACCCAGCCCTAGTGCTTGCAGAGGTCACGTGCATCAAGGAAGCCGTGTATCCAAATCAACTTGACTTAGGTCCCCACGCTGAGTAGTCAACGCCCTTTCGCTGTCCAAGTCGGACTCACGCCAGTGGCGGCGTTACATTAAGACCAGAATCTCTCAACCGTGGCGTTCACAACTCGAGATCGTTGGACCAACTTCAGAACCTACGCCCTCGAAAGACGAGGAGACTGCAACGTACCCACACAATTCCTAGGAGCTGCTAGGTGGAGAGAATACCGAGGAGACACCGGATATTTCGTCGACTTCGCATCGGGACCAACCCGATATCGACCAGTTGAGTTCAACTTCGATAACACGTGTTGGGTGGAAATCACGTGGAACCCCATAGACAACCGGTGGGACGTGGTACGACCAGCAGGTCGAAACTATAACTGCGACATCGACTCCCGAACCTTACCCACAAGAGAGCAGTGGGGACACATCGACGGGCAACAAGAAGAGCCCAGTAACTCGGAACCAAGAACACCCGCACCCTCAGAAACGAGTGGAGAAGACAATAGTCAATCAGAGGAAGAAGACGAACCCGAAGTAGCGGACGTCATCCAAACAGCTGAGTCACTCCACATCCACGAACCCGAGACTATCCACATTCGATCCCCCGCCATAGAAGAAATGGCCACAGTCACCCTCACACAGGAGGAAGCAATCGTGACTGAAGAAGTACGACGTATCAGAGAGGAAGCTAATGCCATCCTCCTACCTATCAACCCATCCACGGGCCACAGAATGGACGCCGACGAAGCAGCGATATTTCGCGCGGTAGGGCCAGACCACCCCGACCCTCCACCGGGAGCAGGAGGAAGTCAACCCCCTCACCGACCCTACGGAAGACCAGGAGACTTCGGAGGAGGACCCCCTAGAGGAGGGCCACCCGGAGGAGGGCCACCCGGAGGAAGGCCACCCGGAGGAGGGCCACCCGGAGGAGGGCCACCCGGAGAAGGAAAGCTCGAGGGAGAAAAACCCACCGTCTTCACGGGAGACCGAACACTGTACGAATCTTTCCTAACTCAGTGGCACCTTTACTGGGGGTTAAATGCAGATGCGCCGATCTTCCGGAACGTATATCGACGATGCCTACTGTTCCTGGGATTCGTCAAAGGACCAATGGTCAGCAACTGGACGCTGAGTTTCCTGGGATGGCTCAACAACGAGTTAAGGACGGGCCGCGATCGGTATGACGAATTCCTATGGGACACCCTCACGGCCGGCTTCTCAGATCGTTTCTCCAACATCTTGGAGCAAGAGCAAGCCCAGGCAGCATTGGCAAAAGGGATCAAAATGATTGGAGATGACATCGACACGTATGTCACTAACTTCGAACAACTGGCAAGACAGGCCGACTACCGCCTAAACGACCGACAGACGATCGACCGCTTCACGGCAGGACTACCGAGCAAGTTATTCACCAAGGTGTATGAACTAGACAGCCCAGCGACTTTCGACGAATGGAAAGCGGCAACCTTAAGACGCCAGAAGCAATACATTCACCTTCGCGCCCGACTTAATCTGTCCACCCCAACGCGAGCAACTCCGCCGCATTCGCAACCGTCTCGAGGTTTCGGGAATACGTGGAATCCACCTCGATACTCACCCCCTCGCTACGATCCAAACGCTATGGATACCTCGGCGGACCGCTCCCGCGCTCGCCTTGCCGGAGCAGAAGACCTACTCACCGGAGGCACGCAAACACGCCGCTCCCCGTTCGTACCACGAGGAGGAGCGAACCAAAACAGAGGAGGCGGACAAAGGCGGGACATGAGGGAAGTCATCTGTTACAATTGTAACAACCCGGGTCACTTCTCACGAGATTGCACCTCCCCATGTCGACAACAATGACAAAATAGACCCCCTGTGAACCAAACTAGGTACACAGAGACAGACTATCACGGTCAAGAAACTCCGACCGCCCGAGTGGCAAACACGTCTACCCCCCAAGAAGCAGCTAGGAGTTGGATAGAAGGAGTGAGGGCGGCACCAGACGACGTGAAGGACATCATCTTCCAAGACTTGTGGAGTCAGGAGGGTTTTCAGGACGCCTAAACCCATCGGCCTGGGTGAGGGCAATTAATTGTAACTCTGTAATCATGACTCGCTTCCGTTCGCTTAGAATCCCAGTCTCGATTCGTACAAGTTACTCCATGGCCGACATAAAAGGGCTCGTAGACTCCGGAGCCACCGACAATTTCATAAGACCCTCGTTCGCAAAACGGATGGGTTTAGGACTGCAACCACTAGACCGCCCAAAGAAAATATGGAACATCGACAACACAGAGAATAAAGCTGGGTCTATCACCCACTTCATTGATCTCGACGTAGAAACAACGGGAATCCACAGAACTATGCGCTTCCTGGTCACCGACATAGGAAGCGAAGAATTAGTGCTTGGATATCCCTGGCTAGCAGCATACAAACCCACCATCAGCTGGAAACACGCCACCATACATGAGGACGCCCTACCTGTGGTACTGCGATCTATCAATCCTACAGAACCACAAACCGTACTAGCCGCCACCTTCACTCAAGAGGAGCGGGAAAACGCGATACAAGAGTTGGAGGACGCATGCCAGTTACGTACCACAGCCACCGAACTCGCAATCGAGGCTAAGAAGCCAGCAGCGCCAGTGATAATACCCGAACCATACCAACGATTCGCGAAGATCTTTAATGAAGAAGCCTCACACCGGTTTCCACCATCAAGACCCTGGGACCACGCCATCGACTTCAAGCCCGGCACACCGGCATCGATTGACTGTAAGGTATACCCTATGACGCAAGAGGAAGATGGCCAGTTGAAAACCTGGCTCGAGGAACAACTCAAAATGGGATACATTCGACCATCGAAATCCCCCTACGCCTCGTCATTCTTTTTCATTAAGAAGAAGGATGGAAAACTTCGCCCCGTCCAAGATTACCGAAGAATCAACGCCTGTACTATTCGCAACCAATACCCTCTACCCCTTATGGCAGAGCTCATCAACGACCTCGGAAACGGCCACATCTACACCAAACTCGATGTACGATGGGGATACAACAACATACGGGTAAAAGAGGGGGACGAACCGAAAGCCGCCTTCAAAACACGCTATGGCCTCTATGAACCCCTAGTGATGTACTTCGGACTCACCAATTCACCGGCGACCTTCCAAGCCATGATGGACTACATCTTAGCCCCCATTATCGCCAAACACACACTGCTGGGAACAATCATTCGCGTCTACATGGACGACATCGGCATAGCCACCCACGAAAACGCAGGCATGGCCGCTCACATCGCGGCTGTCAGCGACGTTCTACAGGTAGCTCTGGATCACGACCTTTATTTCAAACCAGAAAAATGCCTGTTCCACCAACCGCGGATGGATTACCTGGGGGTCATCCTTGAAAAGGGGGTGACACGCATGGACCCGGTAAAAATCTCGGGCATACGCGACTGGCCCCGCCCCACGAAAGTACGTGACGTACGCTCCTTTTTGGGCTTCTGCAATTTTTACCGCCTCTTCATCCGCGGGTTCGCAACGCACGCACGAGCCCTGAACAGACTCACGCGGAAAGACACGGAGTGGACCTGGGGACAAGACGAAGAAAAAGCCTTCCAAACGCTGAAAGACCTCGTAACCACAGAACCCGTCCTAGCACACCCCACTCTTACCGACCAATTCGAACTGGAAGTAGACGCATCAGGATACGCCGTGGGCGCCGTACTGCTACAAAAGAAACAAGACGGGAAACGACACCCGATAGGCTACTACTCAGCCACACTCAACGAAGCGGAACGTAACTATGACATCTACGACCTAGAACTCCTAGCAATCGTCAAAGCCCTTAGGCACTGGCGACCCTACCTAGCAGGATCCCCGCACAAGGTTAAGATATTCTCAGATCACCTGAACCTCACGCACTGGAAGTCACCCCAGAAGATAAGTCGCCGAGTCGCCCGAGAGGTACTTGAACTAATGGAATACGACTTCGAGATCCACCACATCAAAGGGACAAACAACGGACGCGCCGACGCACTGTCAAGACGACCCGACTACGACAAAGGCGACCAAGACAATGAAGGAGTCACCGTCCTCCCCAATACCCTATTCATACGCAACATGACCACCCAACTACCTGAAAATCACCACCAGGATGAAGCCAGAATACGCCCATGGGTGGACCCACACAAACTCAAGAAAATCGACGGTGTTTGGTATAGACAAGGGGCACGAGTTATCACGGGGGAAAGGGATGACATCCGCCTCATCATTCGAAATCACCACGATCCCCCAATCTATGGACACCCAGGCATCAAACGCACTGCTCGAATTGTGGAACGTCACTATTGGTGGCCACGCATGCTGGAACACATAACTGAGTACGTCAAAGGATGCGCCGACTGCCAACGCCACAAAGTCAACAACCGACCTACCAAAGCGCCATTGTCGCCAATCACACCAACCCCCGAAGCTAAGCCATTCGAAACCATAGCCCTAGATTTCATCACTAAACTGCCAATCTCCCAAGGGCACGACTCGATCCTCACTGTCACGGACCACGACTGCACCAAAGCGTCGATCTTCATCCCATGCGTAGAAGAAATCACGGCCGAAGAAACGGCGGCCCTCTACGTCACACATGTGTTCCGACGATTTGGACTTCCTTCCAAAATCATTAGTGACCGAGACCCGCGATTCGCCTCCAAGTTCACAAGGGAATTATGCCGGATCTTAGGAATTTATCAGAACATCTCAACAGCCTACCACCCGCGTACCGACGGGCAATCGGAGAGAACCAATCAATGGCTCGAACAATATCTCCGATTCTGGGCCAATGAACGTCAAGACAACTGGGCGCACTTCCTCCCTATGGCGGAATTCGCTCACAACAGCTGGCCCCACGAAGCCACAAGGAAGTCGCCCTTTGCCCTAATGATGGGATATGATCCGCGCGCTGATTGGGCCGATAAGCCGTCCCCTATCCCTCAGGTACTCACGAGTCTTCAACAATTCCGAGAAGCACGGAGGGACGCCCAGGCACTGATCAAAAAGGCCCAAGCGCTATGGATCAAACATCGAACCACGCCCCAGTATCAGGAAGGAGACCGAGTTTGGTTAGAAGGACGACATCTCCGCACCAATCAACCCACTGCCAAGCTCGCCGCGCGGAGACACGGGCCATTCCGGATCATTCAGGTACTATCGCCCGTCAACTACCGACTCGAACTTCCCACACAGTGGAGCATTCACCCTGTGTTTCACATCGATCTACTTACGCCCTATCGCGAGACGCCCATGCACGGGGAAAACTTCACGCGACCTCCACCGGATCTAGTGGATGGCGAAGAAGAATATGAAATCGAACGAATTCTAGACTCGCGAAGATTCGGCCGGAACAAGAAGCTCCAATACCTTGTGAAATGGAAGGGGTATTCCGACTCGGACAATCAGTGGGTCAACAAGGCTGACATATTCGCGGACAAAGCCATAGCGGAGTACGAAAGTGCATTGAAGAGGGTTATAAGCAGAGGCATCGACGCTAAGTCAACCTCATTCCCCCACACTGGCACCTTCACTCACTCAGCAATGTCTCTTCCCGCTTCCACCATTGCCTCCTCTCTCACTGCCCACGGAGTCGACTCCCTCACCCATCAAGAGCTCATCACCGCGCTCGCCAATGCCACCGCCATCGAAAACGTCGACGACCCCAGCGAGCCAGCCACCTACTGGCTCTTCGACCACGAGGGACGACGCGTCTCCACCGTCCCCTACTCCGCCGATGAAGTGCGCCAGCTTCGCGCAGTTGTCGGAAGCGGTTTCGACGACGCATCGCCCGAACCCCTCCCCGTACGTATCGAGGTTCGGAGCGAAGCAGAGCAAGACGAAGGCGACGCTGAAGTGGGAGGCGTGGATGGCCCAGCGCAACTGGCGATACGAGGCCGCCGAGTGGCGCGATCATCAACTATCGATGGCAGCGACAAGGAGAACGAGGCTCCTTGTGCGACGCCAGTGGTTCACCGCGATGCTGAAAGAGCAGTGTACGAAGCCGTAGAGGGCGCGCTGCGAGAGTACTACCCAGCTGAGCAGCCCTTCATCATCACCGCCACCGACTCTGACGACCCACGTGAAACCCCGTTCGCATGCGATACGATGGGGCGTCCCCTGTTCCGAGGCGATGTAAGAATCGACCGCGAAGACGTGCCGCATCCCGCGGTCCGCCTGCGCTTCCTGGGCGGCGGCAACGGAGGGCAGCCACCCCATGGCTACCGACACAACCGGGGCGAGGACTTCATCCACTATCCCATCACCGACACCCAGGGGGTCACGCGTCAAGCGACCTTCGTTCAAGTTATCATGGGGCCAGACCCCCAGGTGCTCGCCCTCCTAGCCGACAGCGAGAAGGTATACACGAGGCCCCTCTACGCCGAGCCTCAAGTACGAGAAGCGGGGAAGCCCCACTACAGGCCGGAGGACATGTACGCCTTCGTAGGAGGGCATAGTAACCAGCACCGCGTCGACCGCACCGTCAATGAGCTCAAGGACACGAGCCTCAAGGCGGAGCTGACCCGCTACCGAGCGTACAAACACGAGGCGGAGAGGATGGAGCAGCGCCTCCACGCCTTGGCGCAGGCGCTGGGAGGGGTACAAGGGGAGTTGACCCGCTCCAAGTTCCGGCTCGAGATGGCTAACACGTGGGATCGCATTACGGAGGTGCAGGAAGGTTGGATGGGAGGTATCGGACCTACTCGGCGCCGTGGGCGTCGCAGCTGAAAAGGGGGTGATGTCACGGTTGCGGAAGTGGACGCTTACTATGCGGTAATGACTCCCTTAGTAAGTCGTAATAGGTCATGGACTTCTCGTATCAGTCAGCAGTACGATATCACATGCCGATGTGGCATGACTCATTACTAGGATAGCGATAGTAGGGTTCGAGCTATTAACGCTACTAGTAGTACAGATTCACGGGGAGCTTTAAAGCCATACCCCTCATGTATAAATAGAGGAGGACAAAGACCAGAATACGCCATTCTGGTCTTCTTCAATAGCCATCGTCTTCCTACTCCTTTCCCTTCTCTCAGTCGTCTGCCTTCTCTTTCGCTTGACTCTTATAGAGCAAGTCGCGCATCAGATACGCCTAGTGGACCCAGCCCTAGTGCTTGCAGAGGTCACGTGCATCAAGGAAGCCGTGTATCCAAATCAACTTGACTTAGGTCCCCACGCTGAGTAGTCAACGCCCTTTCGCTGTCCAAGTCGGACTCACGCCAGTGGCGGCGTTACACCATGCGAGTCACCCCCTTCTCAAGGATTACCCCCAGGTAATCGATGGACGGGGCACCGAAGACGCACTTCTCTGGTTTGAAGAACAGGTGATTGGTCCTTGCGATCTGGAGTATGTCACGTATGGCTGCAATGTGGCCTGCCATGCCACTGCGTGAGGTGATGCCAATATCGTCCATGTACACTCGGATGGTGGTACCCAGCGGCTCATGCTTAAGAATGACGGGGGCGCAGAGGTAATCCATCATTTCTTGGAAGGTGGCCGGCAAGTTAGTGAGGCCAAAGTACATAACCAGCAGTTTGAAGAACCCGTGGCGGGTTTTGAACGCGGCCTTCCCCTCATCGCCGGGTTTGATGCGGACGTTGTTATACCCCGCGCGGACGTCGAGTTTGGTGTAGATGTCCGCGTTCCCCAGGTCCGTGATCAGTTCTTGGATGAGCGGGAGGGGGTATTGATTACGCACAGTGAACGAGTTGATCCTCCGGTAGTCCTGGACGGGTCGGAGCTTTCCATCCTTTTTCTTGACAAAGAAGAAGGGCGAGGCGTAGGGGGATTTTGACGGTCGGATGTACCCCTTTGCTAGTTGTTTGTCCAGGAATACCCGGAGGGCTGTGTCTTCGTCACGCAACATGGGGTAGATCTTGCAGTCGATGGCATCTGGTGCGTCTTTCTTGAACTCGATGGCGTGGTCCCAGGGTTGCGAAGGCGGGAATTGATGGGACTCCTCTTCGCTGAACACCTCTGCGAAGTCCTCGTATTCTTTTGGTATTTCGGTGATGCCGGTGAACTGCTGTGCTTCGATGGCCAGATCTGTGGCGATGGTACACGCCTTGACTGCTTCCCACTCACTGTAGAGCTCCTGTACTGCGTGGCGCTTTTCTTCTTCGCTGAACCCTTCGGTAGGGGCGAACGCGATGGTCACCCCCCTATTTGTGGGGTGTGTGGTGTGAAGGACCACTGGATATGTGTCCTCTTTGATAACTGCGTGCTGCCAGCTAATCTGCGGTTCGTAGGCGGCTGGCCAGGGGTAGCCGAGGACGATGTCTTCGTTTCCTGTGTCGGTGAGCAGGAACCTCATTGTTTTGTGGGTTCCTTTGGTCTGAACATTGAGGTCTACGCAGTGTGTAATTAGTCCTGCTTTATTTTCTGAGTTGTCGATGTTCCATATCTTTTTGGGGGTCTCCAAGAATTGGAGACCGATCCCCATTCGCTTGGCAAACGTGGGTTTAATGAAGCTGTCTGTGGCTCCGGAGTCCACCAGTGCTTATACTTCGGCCATGTTGTAACTTGTTCGAACGGAAACTGGAATTCTTAACGATTGAAAGCGTGTGATGATTACAGAATTACAACGGAGCGCCCTCACCCAGGCTGATGGGTTCAGGCGTTTTGAAAACCCTCTTTTCCCCATAAATCTTGGAGGACTAGGTCTTTCACTTCATCCGAAGCTCCGGCCACCCCCTGGAGCCACTCCTGCGCTTGCTGCTGCGGGGTCATGACTGCGCGCACTTTGACCCTTGGTTCTTGCGCATAGTAGTCCGTTTCTGACCTTCGGTTGCTACTGCTTGGTGTAGCGTCTCGGTTCTGTGGGCAGTAGCGACTGAAATGCCCCTTTTGATTGCAGGTATAACAGATGACTTCCCTTGCATCTCGGGGGAGCCCCCTTCCTCTGCCTCGCGTCCTCGGCCCTCCCCTGGGCGGATAGGGTGGCCGCTGTTGGTTGCCAAGTATGAATTCGGCCCCGGTGAGTCTTCCCTGAATGCCTTCGGTTTCCATTCCTCGTGCCCTTGTTCAATCCGCCGAGGTGTCCATAGCGTTGGGATTTTGCTGGTGAGGCAGATTTCTCGGTGCCCACCCACTCTGTGGGGGTCCCCAGGTACTGGGATGCGGAGTAGTCTTCGGGGTGGACGGTTTTATTGAATTGAGACGTGCCTGTAGGTGCAGATACTGCTGCTGTTTTTTCATCGCCGCTTGTTTCCATGCCTTGAACGTAGTGGGTTCGTATTGTTTGTAGACTTTGGTGAACAGCCCCTTCGGCAGTCCTGCTGTGAATAGGTCTATCGTTTGAGGAGCGTCAAGGTTGTAGTCAGCTTGTCGAGCGAGACGTTCAAAGGTGGCCACATAGCTGTCAATGTCCCCCTCCTTCATGTGAACTCCCTTGCGCAGTTCCGACTGCGCCTGTTCTTTCTCCATGGTGTTTGAGAACCTCCTTGTAAACGCGCGAAGGGTTTCTTCCCAAAGGCGTCGGGTATGTTCGGGGAATCCGGCTTCTGTCTGGTGCATCAGCCAGTCGGTCATGTACATCACCCACTCATTGACCAGGTCCCCTTGGATGTAGCCGAGAAAGAGGAGTGATCGGTGGTAATAGTTGCGCATGATGTCGCTTGTACTGTTGACCCCCTGGTAAAGGTTCCATTGCGCTCTCAACTGTAGGGCCTTGGCGCGCTCACCGTTGAAGACCATGGGTGGGTTACCTTGAAGTCTGTCTGATCGAGGCTGGTTACCGATGGGGCCTACCCCTGGGAACCCGCCTCCTCCGGGTGGTCCCCTTCCGCCTCCATGTCCTTCACCTCCTCCTCCGTGTGGGTGGCCTCTTCCTGGCCCTCCTCCTCCAGGCGGTCCGCCCCCAGGAGGGTCAGGTTCGTTGGGTCCAATGGCCCTCATTAGAGCCACGTCGTCTGCGGTCATCTGATGCCCGGTGTCGGGGTTGATGGGGAGTAGGTCCTCCGGGACTCCATCATATGGTTGTTGTATGGGGTCCACTTGGAGCGTATACGTGGGTTCTAGCTGCGTGGTTGTCATCTCTTCTGGTGCTCGAACGATTATCTGCTCAGCTTCGTCAAGTGTGATTCCTGCAGCCCGATTTGCTAGGTTTGTAAGTTCTTCCTGTTCCTCCGCGTTTACTTGCAAGAGGTGGTCTTCTTCGGACTCTTTGTCACTGTGTTCTGATCCGGAGTCTTCTTCTTCTGTGGTGCTTGTGGTGACTGCACTGTCGATGGGTCCTACTCTTGCTGGGGGAACTACTTCGCTCTCTAGGATGTCGCACCGATATTCGTGTGTTGTCAGTCTGACTACTGTTCGCACCCCTGCGTCGTTCGTTGCGAGTATACACCAGCAAGTATATTCGAAGCTAAACTCAACTGGGTAGTAGCAACTTGGTCGGTTGGGGAAGTCGACGAAGTATCCGGTTTCTCCCCACATAATGGTCAGAGGTGGCTTATGTAATTGATAGCCCAGTCGGCGATGAGAGTCTTTAATGGTTCATACTCCAGCCGACGTCGGCCGACATCGGGATTCCGCTGGAATTGATACTCCAGCCGACGTCGGCTGAGAAACCGGAGTTACCGGAGCTCCGGAAGGACTCCCTGCTATGGAATGATAAGTTTAAAGAAGTGGATAATATACAGTTCATATGGAAATGATCAGAGAACAGTTAAACAGCCCCCAATGATATGGGATGTCCCTGTAATGGGGTGGGGACATCCATACAATGATATAGGACATCATCCCTGTAATGACATCAGACAACTGACATTGGGATTCCACCAGAATTGATACCCCAGCTGGCAATGACTGAAAAAGCGGAGTTAGCGGAGCTCCTGATGGACTCCCTGTTATGGAGTGTCAAGTTTAAAGAAGTGGATAATATACAGTTCATATGGAAATGATCAGAGAACACTGTAATGACATCAGACAACTGACGTTAGGATTCCACCAGAATTGATACCCCAGTAGGCAATGGCTGAAAAAGCGGAGTTAGTGGAGCTCCTGATGGACTCCCTGTTATGGAATGACAAGTTTAAAGAAGTGGATAATATACAGTTCATATGGAAATGATCAGAGAACAGTTAAGCAGCCCCCAATGATATGGGATGTCCCTGTAATGGGGTGGGGACATCCATACATTGATATAGGACATCCCCATAATGACATCAGACAGCCAGTGCTGACCAACATCGGGATTCTGCTGGAATTGATACCCTAGCCAGCGATGGCTGAGAAAGCAGAGTTAGCAGAGCTCCTGATGGACTCCCTGCTATGGAATGACAAGTTTAATGAATTGGATAATATACAGTTCATATGGAAATGATCAGAGAATAGTTAAACAGCCCCCAATGATATGGGATGTCCCTGTAATGGGGTGGGGACATCCATACAATGATATAGGACATCATCCCTGTAATGACATCAGACAACTGACATTGGAATTCCACCAGAATTGATACCCCAGCTGGCAATGGCTGAAAAAGCGGAGTTAGCGGAGCTCCTGATGGATACCCTGCTATGGAATGACAAGTTTAATGAAGTGGATAATATACAGTTCATATGAAAATGATCAGAGAACAGTTAAACAACCCCCAATGATATGGGATGTCCCTGTAATGACATCAGACATCCATGCAATTGTGTGGGAAATTGCCACAATGATGTTGGAGATCCCTACAATAACATAGGAGGTCCCCATGCAATGGTGTCGGAGATCCTTGCAATGGGGTGGGGACATCTATAGAATGATGTAAGATATCCCTACAATGATGTTGGACATCCCTGAAATGGTGTAGGAAATCCCCACAATGATATGGGACATTTCTACAATGATTATGGACATCCCTACAATGATATGGGGACAGCCATAAAATGATGTAGGATATCCCCACAATGGTGTGGGAGATCCCTAGAATGATGTCGGAGATCCTTCTAATGATGTCAGAGATCTCTACAATAATGTAGGACATCCTTGTGCAATGGTGTCGGAAATCCCTGCAAGGGTGTGGGGACATCCATACAATGATGTAAGATATCCTTACAACAATGTCAGACATCCCTGTGATGGTATGAGACATCCCCATAATGGTGTAGGACATCCCTAGAATGATGTTGGACAGCACTGTGCAATAGTGTCGGAGATCCCTGCAATGATGTAAGATATCCCTACAATGGTGTTGGATATCCCTGCAATGGTGTCCCTATAATGATACAGGATATCCCTACAATGATGACAGACATCCCCATAATGTTGTGGGATATCCCTACAATGATGTTGGAGATCCCTGTGATGATATGGGACATCCCCACAATGGTGTCAGAGATTCCTGCAATGATGTAGGACTTGATGTAGGATATCCATACAATGATGTTGGACATCTCTGAAATGATGTAGGAAATCCCCACAATGATATGAGACATCCCTACAATGATTATGGACATCCCTGTAATGATATGGGGACATCCATACAATGGTGTGGGACATCCCTAGAATGATATCAGAGATCCCTGTGCAATGGGGTCGGAGATCCTTGTAATAGTCTGGGGACATCCATTTAATGGTGTGGGGGAATTCATATGATAATGTAGGATATGTCTACATTGATGTCAGATATCCCTGAAATCGTGTGGGACATCCTTACAATGATGTTGGAGATCAATAGGATGGTGTCGGAGATCCCTGCAATGGTGCAGCAACATTCATACAATGATGTAGCCTGAGGGACATCTGACATCATTGTAGTGATATCTTACATCATTGTATGGATGTCCCCACACCATTACAGGGATATCTGACATTATTATAGGGATGTCCTACATTATTATAGGGATGTCCTACATTATTATAGGGATGTCCTACATTATTGTAGGGATGTCCTACATCATTGTATGGATGTCCCCACACCATTGCACAGGGATCTCTTACATCATTCTAGGCATGTCGAACATCATTCTAGGCATGTCCCACACCATTTCAGAGATGTCTAGCATCATCCTAGGGACATCCCACAACATTGTAGGGATATCCTGCGACATTGTAGGGATAACCCACAACATTGTAGGGATATCCTGTATCAGTATAGGGATGTCTCACACCATTGCAGGGAAATCCAACATCATTGTATGGATGTCCCCACACCATTGCAGGGATCTCCGACACTATTGCAGGGATATCTGACATTATTGTAGGGATGTCCTACATCATTGTAGGGATATCATGTATCATTGTAGGGATATCCTGTATCATTATGGGGATGTCCCACACCATTGCAGGGATATCCAACATCGTTGTAAGGGTGTCCCCACACCATTGCAGGGATCTCCGATACCATTGCAGGGAAGTCCAACACCATTGCAGGGATATCTGACATTATTGTAGGGATGTCCTACATCATTGTATGAAGTTCCCTGCACCATTGCACAGGGATGTCCAATATCATTGTAGGGATGTCCCACACCATTTCAGAGATGTGTAGCATCATTGTAGGGATATCCCACAACATTGTATGGATATTCCGCAACATTGTGGAGATGTCTGTCATCATTGTAGGGATATCCTGTATCATTATAGGGATGTGCCACACCATTGCAGGGATATCCAACATCATTGTAGGGATATCTTACATCATTGCAAGGATCTCTGACCATTGCATGGGGATCTCCTATGTTATTGTAGGGATCTCCGACATCATTATGGTGATCTCCAACATCATTGTAGCAATTTCCCACACGATTGCATGGATGTCTGATGTTCATTACAGGGATGTCCTATATCATTGTATGGATGTCCCCACCCCATTACAGGGACATCCCATATCATTGGGGGCTGTTTAACTGCTCTCTGATCATTTCCATATGAACTGTATATTATCCACTTCATTAAACTTGTCATTCCATAGCAGGGTGTCCATCAGGAGCTCCACTAACTCCGCTTTTTCAGCCATTGCCAGCTGGGATATCAATTCTGGTGGAATCCTAACGTCAGTTGTCTGATGTCATTACAGGGATGTCCTATATCATTGTATGGATGTCCCCACCCCATTACAGGGACATCCCATATCATTGGGGGCTGTTTAACTGTTCTCTGATCATTTCCTATATGAACTGTATATTATCCACTTCTTTAAACTTATCATTCCATAGCAGGGAGTCCTTCCGGAGCTCTGGTAACTCCGGTTTCTCAGCCTGACATCGGCTGGAGTATCAATTCCAGCGAAATCCCAATGTTGGCCGGCATCAGCTGGAGTATGAACCATTATAGATTCTCACCACCAGGATATCTGATATTATTGTAGGGATGTCCTACATCATTGCAGGGATCTCTGACACTATTGCACAGTACTGTCCAACATCATTCTAGGGATGTCCTACACCATTGTGGGGATGTCTCATACCATCACAGGGATGTCTGACATTGTTGTAAGGATATCTTACATCATTGTATGGATGTCCCCACACCCTTGCAGGGAGCTCCGACACCATTGCACAAGGATGTCCACCATTATTGTAGAGATCTCTGACATCATTAGAGGGATCTCCGACATCATTCTAGGGATCTCCCACACCATTGTGGGGATATCCTACATCATTGTATGGATGTCCCCATATCATTGTAGGGATGTCCATAATCATTGTAGAAATGTCCCATATCATTGTGGGGATTTCCTACACCATTTCAGGGATGTCAAACATCATTGTAGGGATATCTTACATCATTCTATAGATGTCCCCACCCCATTGCAAGGATCTCCGACACCATTGCATGGGGACCTCCTATGTTATTGTAGGGATCTCCAACATCATTGTGGCAATTTCCCACACAATTGCATGGATGTCTGATGACATTAGAGGGACATCTCATATCATTGGGGGCTGTTTAACTGTTCTCTGTTCATTTTCATATGAACTGTATATTATCCACTTCATTAAACTTGTCATTCCATAGCAGGGTGTCCATCAGGAGCTCCGCTAACTCCGCTTTTTCAGCCATTGCCAGCTGGGGTATCAATTCTGGTGGAATTCCAATGTCAGTTGTCTGATGTCATTACAGGGATGATGTCCTATATCATTGTATGGATGTCCCCACCCCATTACAGGGACATCCCATATCATTGGGGGCTGTTTAACTATTCTCTGATCATTTCCATATGAACTGTATGTTATCCACTTCATTAAACTTGTCATTCCATAGCAGGGAGTCCATCAGGAGCTCCGCTAACTCTGCTTTCTCAATCCCGATGTTGGCCAGCACTGGCTGTCTGATGTCATTACAGGGATGTCCTATATCAACGTATGGATGTCCCCACCCCATTACAGGGACATCCCATATCATTGGGGGCTGCTTAACTGTTCTCTGATCATTTCCATATGAACTGTATATTATCCACTTCATTAAACTTGACATTCCATAACAGGGTGTCCATCAGGAGCTCCGCTAACTCCGCTTTTTCAGCCATTGCCAGCTGGGATATCAATTCTGGTGGAATCCTAACGTCAGTTTTCTGATGTCATTACAGGGATGTCCTATATCATTGTATGGATGTCCCCACCCCATTACAGGGACATCCCATATCATTGGGGGCTGTTTAACTGTTCTCTGATCATTTCCATATGAACTGTATATTATCCACTTCTTTAAACTTATCATTCCATAGCAGGGAGTCCTTCCGGAGCTCTGGTAACTCCGGTTTCTCAGCCGACATCGGCTGGAGTATCAATTCCAGCGGAATCCCGACGTCGGCCGACGTCGGCTGGAGTATGAACCATTAAAGACTCTCATCGCCGACTGGGCTATCAATTATATAAGCCACCTCTGACCATTGGCTGTAGAAACAAGGTTAGCTCTTTGCGGAAATGTACCACTGGCAGACATCGAAAAACATACATGGTAATTGGGAGGAGGGACTCCAGTTAGAATGCGCATCTCGACATTGCGGTCCACCGTCGAGATTAAAGTACCGAGCTGCAGGTACGCAAATTATTCACCAATGCAACGATGCCTGTCAGCACCGAATGGCTGATACGAGCTCTCCGTGCCTTTGCTCACCGCACCGAAGCCATAGTCGACTTTTTCGCCATTTTCGACAGCGTACTATTCGAACACCTGCTGAGCCTGGCCCTCTGAATTTGTCCAACGACTAGGGATCCATTCCTCAGGCTTGAACCACAGTGACTTGTCGACTTGTGACACGGCAGGGCACGCAAGGACATAGTGTCCCTTCGGTATGATGTACTAAGAATCTTTTGATGGAACGAAGAGCGTACCGGGGACGATGAGATCGGCGCCGTATGATGCTGTGGATCAATGGTGCATCCGAAGTGTCTCGCGAATTATGGAATCAAGAACCGGAAGGGATTGCCTTGTGGAGAGTGTTGACCCTCCAGAACGACGAAACGGATTTGGTCAGTGCCCTGATGCGGTCAGACCTACCGCAACGGAATACCGCCTCCTGATCACAAAATAGCGCATATCCTGATCTCGCTACTCATCGCTGGCCAGCACACGAGTTCCGTGACAGCCGCTTGGGCTCTCTTGCATCTTGCCGACCACTCTGAAATTGTGTGAGTCGCCACAACGCGGACATTCTTTAACCTCAATTTGACACCTTTTTGTCAGTGAGGAGCTCTACCAAGAGCAAGTCAAGCATTTTTCCACCCCCGACGACACCCTTTGCCAATCAACGGACGAGCTCCAGAAAATAATCAATGGACAGGCTCATGCCTTCCTTCCCCGCCTTGATGATGTTGACATAGAAATCAGCCATCTTTTTTGTGCGCGATCACGCTTGCGGAGAGGTAGGTTCGGGAACATGAAATTGAGTGGGGTGAAACCGCCATCGAGATCTGTGAATAACTGTGAAGGTTGTGTCCATACCACCATTCCCCGGAGTGTATGTGTGGCGGCGAGAACTGTAATTTCTTGTGTAGCCGTCAGAATGTCGATTTGACACCAACGCTGGCAAGCCATTGAGCTCACCTTTTTCTAGCATGACTCAAAGAACGCAATGGGGTCATTCCCATAGCCTGGTGCCGAACCCACAAACGGTATGACATGGAAGACTTCCGGAGGTAGCAATAGGTTTCAGGCAGGACCTACACGACATGATTCACATGAAGGGAATACACCTGAGTAAAAGACCTCTGAGACGCACCAATTGACGAACACGACGGCGATTACTGGGATATTGATGAACGCGAGGAGAACGAGACGCGACCTGGGAAAAACTTGTGAGCCTCAGCGAGGTTGACTAACTCTGATCTTGCATGTTGGGGGGAATTCAATGGGGCACGAATTGCCACCGAAACGAAGACCGGATGGCCCGAGAGTGAAAACCCGAGAGTGAAGTAGCCACGGTGAGGACGAGCATCCGGTTCTGTGTCAGGCTGCAGCCGAGCCCGCGGTTCTGGATGGCCGAGATTAGGTCCAGGAAAACAAAGCAGGAGAAGGTCTGGCGGGAGTTGACGTCCATGAGGATGATTCACCAAGTGAATCTGAATGCGGAGAGGGGGGGGGGAATTGGAAGCCATATGCAGGACAAGTCCACGTGTGATACCCACTACGCGTCAGACAAAACAAACACGACAAAACAATGAACGTTTCGGCGCAAAAGCGCGTGTAGATCAAATTAGCATAGAAAACACAAAAAAAGACAGTGTTTGACATTCAACAAAAAACATTTCTAATCTGAGTGTGTATCTAGCATATCCAAGTCCTCTTCTTCGTCCGACACAACAATATTTGTACGACCACTTGAAATGGTGTCTAAGACAGCCAGCTTTCCCCCACTCCGATCTACGAGGTACACGGAAACGGCCTCCAGGATCTGGGCCCACTTGCAGTCAGGTAGCTTGTGAGTCGACTCTGCATACTGGGATGTAATTCCGCCCCAGGGGTTGTTGTCGAAACCAGTCGTCTTCATATTTCCGTTAGTATTGGACTCGAGCTGAGTCAGTGCGTGTTCCAGCTGTGTGTCTTCAGCATCACGCTTGCCAATCTCAAGTTAAACACTTACCGCCGCTGTACTAAGTGCTAGTGCACCAGCTGGGTATCCAAAATTACCTGGGGACTTCACCACCCGCCGCAGGTGCGTCGCGAAGACTTGGAGGAGTAATGGTGCTTGCCATGAACCCTTGAGCTTCTGCAAAGGTAAGAGTTTAGTGCACCGTCAATACAATAACAAAGAACGCACGAATACCATGGGGTTGGAATAAATGAGCGGGAATTCGAGGGGCTGTTCACGTGGAGAGGGTAATAAGCCATGAACAAAGGATACAGTGTCAGTAGGGCTATTTCTGAGTGTCACGTCGGCTTTGACGTGGTCACCAAGTACTTGGATCACCTTCTTGCCGAATGCGCTTCGCCATTCATTGAGACGATCATTGATCTCAGAATAAAATTAATTGGACCATTGATCACGCAGCGTGAAATGACATACCACTTTTTTGACAGCAATGTTGCCAGTCACGTCCTCCTCTCGCTCTGGAAAACACATGTTCCATAAACCCTGTACCGTACCTAGGAGGTTTGGGTGCTCATTAGTGCCAAAGGGTTCATGCAGGGTCCCTGCCCAGTCAAGGACTCCGCGAATGAGGAGGTCCCATTTTGCGAGCTCAAATTCGCCTGTGACCGGTATGTCTGAGGCCTTGAGATACCGATATGGCTTTGACGTGTTGTTGCCATCGTTCTTGATGGTAGGATCCTGTATAAGGCCGGCAGTGACGTTGACATCCACCTTCTTGATTGCCAGTCCCATCTGTGAATAATGCTTCAGTGGGTTGTTCGATACTTATTTTGAACTCTTACCGAGGGTGTGATCTGCCGATTGGGGTTGCTTGTGGTGGCCCGGTATGGCATTACATGGCTTGTCGGCATCGTCGCTGATAGTTTCGACATGTAGCGATAAGCCGGGGAGTAAAATTAAATAGCACACGCACTGGTAGTTTTCCGCTTTGCCGCCAAAGCAGCTTTCAGAGAGGTCGAACCCTCGTCGTCGTCAAAGGCACCAGGTGTGCTGGGCTGCCAGTGAGCTCGCACGTCATCTGTACCTTGACTCTTGTCTTGACTGGCGCTGGCATTTGGTGCGTTTGACCACAGTGATGCTCAGTAAAAAAGGAAGTCAGCCAAAAGTCGAAAAAATAGGATGTCGGTCAATCTGTAGTCAACTGTTAGTCGATATTTTTGCACAAAGTCAACCAAAGTCAAGTTCAAGTCAACCAAAGTCAATTCAAACTCAGAGAAAAAATCACAAAAAAAAAGCTTTGACTAGAATATTATCTGAGGACATGACTTGGTCAGTCAGAGTCAATGCTAGTCAGCTAAAGTCAATAGAACTTAGGAAATAAATGATGGAAAAAGTGGGAACATGGGGATGGGTGTGGGTGGGATGGCGAATGAGAACATGGGGGTGGGTGCAGGCGGGATGGGGTGTAGGTGGGATGAGGATAGGGAACATGGGGGTGGGTGTGGGTGGGATGGGGAATGGGAACATGGGGGTGGGTGCAGGTGGGATGAGGATAGGGAACATGGGGGTGGGTGTGGGTGGGATGGGGAATGGGAACATGGGGGTGGGTGCATGTGGGATGGGGATGGGGATGGGGTGAAGGTGGGATGGGGATAGGGAACATGGGGGTGGGTGTGGGTGGGATGGGGAATGGGAACATGGGGGTGGGTGCATGTGGGATGGGGATGGGGATGGGGATGGGGTGAAGGTGGGATGGGGATAGGGAACATGGGGGTGGGTGTGGGTGGGATGGGGAATGGGAACATGGGGGTGGGTGTGGGTGGGATGGGGAATGGGAACATGGGGGTGGGTGTGGGTGGGATGGGGATAGGGAACATGGGGGTGGGTGTGGGTGGGATGGGGAATGGGAACATGGGGGTGGGTGTGGGTGGGATGGGGATAGGGAACATGGGGGTGGGTGTGGGTGGGATGAGGATTGGGAACATGGGGGTGGGTGGAGGCGGGATGGGGATGGGGTGTGGGTGGGATGAGGATGGGGTGTAGGTGGGATGAGGATGGGGAATATGGGAGTGGGAGTGGGTGGGATGGGGATAGGGAATGGGAAATGGGGGTGGGTGCAGGTGGGATGGGGAATGGGAACATGGGGGTGGGTGCAGGTGGGATGGGGATGGGGTGTAGGTGGGATGAGGATAGGGAATATGGGGGTGGGTGTGGGTGGGATGGGGAATGGGAACATGGGGAACGGGGAATGGGAACATGGGGGTAGGTGCAGGTGGGATGGGGATGGGGTGTAGGTGGGATGAGGATTGGGAACATGGGGGTGGGTGTGGGTGGGATGGGGATGGGGTGTGGGTGAGATGAGGATAGGGAACATGGGGGTGGGGGTGGGTGGCACATGGGGAATGGGAACATGGGTGTGGGTGTGGGTGGGATGGGGAATGGGAACACGGGAGTGGTGTGGGTGGGATGGGGATGGGGTAGGTGGGATGAGGATTGGGAACATGGGGGTGAGTGCAGGTGGGTTGGGGAATGGGCACATGGGGAATGGGAACATGGGGGTGGGTGCAGGTGGGATGGGGAATGGGAACATGGGGGTGGGTGTGAGTGGGATGGGGATAGGGAATATGGGGGTGGGGGTGGGTCAGATGGGGAATGGGAACATGGGGGTGAGTGTGGGTGGGATAGGGAATGGGAAATGGGGGTGGGTGCAGGTGGGATGGGGAAGGGGATAGGGAACATGGGGGTGGGTGTGGGTGGGATGGGGATAGGGAACATGGGGGTGAGTGCAGGTGGGATGGGGATAGGGAATGTGGAGGTGGGTGTGGGTTGGGTGGGGAATGAGAACATGGGGGTAGGTGCAGGTGGGATGGGATGGGGTGAAGGTGGGATGGGGATAGGGAACATGGGGGTGGGTGTGGGTGGGATGGGGATAGGGAACATGGGGGTGGGTGTGGGTGGGATGGGGATAGGGAACATGGGGGTGAGTGCGGGTGGGATGGGGATAGGGAATGTGGGGGTGGGTGTGGGTTGGGTGGGGAATGAGAACATGGGGGGTGGGTGCAGGTGGGATGGGGATGGGGTAGGTGGGATGAGGATTGGGAACATGGGGGTGAGTGCAGGTGGGTTGGGGAATGGGCACATGGGGAATGGGAACATGGGGGTGGGTGCAGGTGGGATGGGGATAGGGAATGTGGGAGTGGGTGTGGGTTGGGTGGGGAATGAGAACATGGGGGTGGGTGCAGGTGGGATGGGGATGGGGTGAAGGTGGGATGGGGATGGGGTGAAGGTGGGATGGGGATAGGGAACATGGGGGTGGGTATGTGTAGATGGGGAATAAGAACATGGGGGAGCATGGAGATTGGTGTAGGTGGGATGGGGATTGTCATCCCACCAGACCTGTTAATGTGTTAACAGGGCTAGCATCTCCCCTACTAATGATATAATCATACCCTGCATTGGTTGCTTCTGGTGTTCCACATTCATCTGGAGGACCACCATTTGAAGGAGAGAGTTCTGCACCATGTGCCAGAGAGCCCCCAGCTCTGTCTTCTTTTCCTGACCACTTTCATGCACCATGTTCACCCCCATTAAAAGAGGACAATTCAGGAGTGTTGGATAAGGATGGCATAGTTGGGATGTGTGTACCCATAGTAGATGTGAGACTACTACTATAGATAAGCCCTTATTTACTTACTATGTTGCAACAAAAACAATGATTAATAATGGGGTCTGAGTTGGCCCCTGATTGATATGATAGGAAGGATTTACTACTGGACAGGTGCCAGTGATGAGAAGAGGGATAGTTATCATGGTTATGAATCTCATATCAATGTCTGCTCTCTAAGAGAGTGGTTTAGAGGAAGGAAGGAGTAAGAGTAACTGTTTGGTTCATGGACAAACTTGAAGGAAGAGGGTCTTGGTCCAACAGGACAAATTGGGTGCCACACATACAAACACCTTAGTCAAGTTTAGAGTGTTGCTGGGGACAAGGAAGTTGACAAGGCCAGTGAAGAAGAGAAAAAATGGAGGTGTGGAGAAGGAGAGGGATTGTGTCAGTGGCTTGGGACAAATGGAACTAATGCCTTCAAAGATGTACTGTTATGATTCTGCTTCCTTACTTACCTTCTATCTTCTCTTTTCAGACATGGTCTCCTCTTTACTTACCTAGTATCTTCTTATCACCTTCAAGTTGACCCAGATACATGCCCATGCTTCTTGTACCTCAACCTACATGTGCTCCATTCTTATCTTTGATCCATCAATAGCTCACTAGGCCTAGTGAATAGCACGGGTAAACCCGGGGTAAATTCTTTCAACCCGTACCCTTACCCGTCAAAACCCATGACCCTCCACAAGGGTACGGGTTTTGACGGGTTGGGGTGCGGGTATTCAAGGGGTTTGGCGGGTATGAAAAACCCGCCGGGGGTTGCACACGGGTATACTAGTAGTAGCCAAAAGTACCTATTGTTCGTTAACATATGTACAGTTATTGTACTACTTGTAAGCTACAAAGGCCTCCCTATGCCTCTCTGAACCCTCGGACCTCGCTGCCGTTGGTGTCGGTGTCATGGCGCCGCGGCGCGACATCGGTGTCGCAGCATGGTGTCGTATCGTAGTCCCGCGGCGCGACGTCGGTGTCGCAGGCCCGGCGTGCGGTGTCGGTGTCGTAGTGCCACGGCGCGATGTCGGTGTCGCAGGCCCAGCCCCCAGCGTCGGTGTCGTAGCGCCGCAGCGCGACGCCGGTGTCGCAGGCCCAGCGCATGGCGTCGGCGTCGTAGGGCCAGGGCACGGCGTCGGTGTCGTAGTGCCACGGCGCGACGTTGGTGTCGCAGGCCCAGCCCCCAGCGTCGGTGTCGTAGCGCCGCGGCGTGACGTCGGTATCGAAGGTCCAGCGTGCGGTGTCGGTGTCATAGTGCCGCGGCGCGACGTCGGTGTCGCAGGCCAGCCCCCAGCGTCACGACAGTCGCAGTGCCGCAGCGTGGATGTCGATGTCGCAGGCCGAGCGTGCGGTGTCGGTGTCGCAGGCCCAGCTTGCGGTGTCGGTGTCGTAGTGCTGCGGCGCGATGTCGGTGTCGCAGGCCCAGCCCCCAGCGTCGGTGTCGTAGCACCGCGGCGCGACGCCAGTGTCACAGGCCCAGTGCATGGCGTCGGTGTTGTACGGCCATGGCGCGGCGTCGGTATAACAGCGCACCGCATTGGTGTCGTGGTGTCGCGGTGCCGCGTCATGGCGCTGAGTCGTTGTCGAAGCGGCATGGCGCTGTCGTAGCGTCACGCTGCCGCGTCGTTGTTAGTTACGACTATTCCGCAAAGTGTTACGTCCCATAAAAGGAAGGTGCCAAGCAAGTCACGTTGTTGGATTCCAAAACGAGACCGTTACTCCAATTAGTGTTCGAACTCAGATGGGAGAACTTTCCTTTAGTCAGCGTACATAAACATGTTTTGTTTCTATTGTTAAGTTAACTTATGTTTAAAACAAGGATTTTATTTTATTGTTATTAGCTAACTACTTTACATGGATTTTTTTAAGTCGATCTACTGGCGCGGGGGGTGCCCGCCGTTCGCGCGCGCAGCCTCGCCCCGGCTTCGCTTCGCCTCGTTCACGACACCCTCGCCATCACTCTCCCCCTTTCGCACCCGCGCTCCGATGTGCCTACCCTTCCGTTCGTGCGCGGCTCCCCCACCCGGGTTGCGCCCCGCTCCGCCTCGCCCGCACACCCTTCGTGCGACTCCGCTCGCCGCTCGCGCTCGGGTTGCATCGCCCCTCGTCCCGTGTACCCCCTTCGCGTGCGTGCGGCCCTTCCCCTTGCACGCACATCTTCTCGGGCCCGGCGTGTGTAACCCGGGAGGGCTGGGGTAGCACACCCCGCGCGGAGGGGGCTGGGCTGGGCGCACCGACCCTCTTGCATCCCCGAGAGAGCGCGGGCGTGGCGGCGTGCGTAAACGCCGGGCTGGCGTAGCCCGTGCGGAGGGGGTGGACGCGCCGACCCTCCCCCTTGCGTGTGCGGGCGGCTGGGCTGGCGTGGCCCGCGCGGCGGGGTGGGCGCACCGTCCCTCTCCTTGCGTCCGTGGGCGGGGCGGGGCTGGACGCGCCGTCCGTCCTCTTGCGTACGCGGGCAGGGCGGGGCACGTGGGGTTGGGCTGGCGTGGCCCGCGCGGAGGGGTGGGCGCACCGTCCCTCCTCTCGCGTATGCGGGCGGGGCGGGGCGGGGCGCGTGGGGCTGGGCAGGCGTCGCCTGAGCCGAAGGGGACTGGGGTGGGCGCGCTGTCCTCCGTGCGCCGGCAGGGAGGGGCCGGGGCGACGTGCCCTCATGCGCACTTTTTCCGCGCGAACGGGGCGGCGCGGACAAGGGAGAGGGGGCCGACGTGTCCTCCTTCCGCGCAGAAGGCGGATGTTGGGGGGGAAGGGAGGGACCGGGGGGCAGCGGCGGGCCCGCGCGAACGTGGGGAAGGGCCCGCGCGCCCCATATCTGCGTGCGAAGGGGGCGGCGGCGGTCAATGCGGGGGACGGAAGGAGTGGGTGGGCGACTTACCATAGTGCACCGCTTTCTGCGCACAAACGGCGGCGCGCGATGCAGGAAGGGGAGGGGCGTCGGCCTGTCTTCTCGCGTCCTTTCGACGCGAATGGGTGGGCGAGGGGGACGGGAAGAGAGACTTACAGAACTGGGTAGTAGTGAGAGCCCCCGTGGCAGAAGCAAGTCGTGCCTGCCACGTACGCTGACGTGGCAGGCACGACTGGCTTCCGCCACAGGGTCCAGAACTGGACCCATCCCCATTACAGTTTCCCTCCGTGCCAATTCCCCTCTCCTCCCGCCTCCCGCCTCCCGCCTCCCTCGTCCACCTCTTCCCCTTCCCCCGTCACCGCCGCCACGTTCGCGCGGAAGGGGGGCACACGAGAGTAAGTCACCCACCCACTCCTTCCGTCCCCCGCATTGACCGCCGCCGCCCCCTTCGCACGCAGATATGGGGCGCGCGGGCCCTTCCCCACGTTCGCGCGGGCCCGCCGCTGCCCCCCGGTCCCTCCCTTCCCCCCAACATCCGCCTTCTGCGCGGAAGGAGGACACGTCGGCCCCCTCTCCCTTGTCCGCGCCGCCCCGTTCGCACGGAAAAAGTGCGCATGAGGGCACGTCGCCCCGGCCCCTCCCTGCCGGCGCACGGAGGACAGCGCGCCCACCCCAGTCCCCTTCGGCTCAGGCGACGCCTGCCCAGCCCCACGCGCCCCGCCCCGCCCCGCCCGCATACGCGAGAGGAGGGACGGTGCGCCCACCCCTCCGCGCGGGCCACGCCAGCCCAACCCCACGTGCCCCGCCCTGCCCGCGTACGCAAGAGGACGGACGGCGCGTCCAGCCCCGCCCCGCCCACGGACGCAAGGAGAGGGACGGTGCGCCCACCCCGCCGCGCGGGCCACGCCAGCCCAGCCGCCCGCACACGCAAGGGGGAGGGTCGGCGCGTCCACCCCCTCCGCACGGGCTACGCCAGCCCGGCGTTTACGCACGCCGCCACGCCCGCGCTCTCTCGGGGATGCAAGAGGGTCGGTGCGCCCAGCCCAGCCCCCTCCGCGCGGGGTGTGCTACCCCAGCCCTCCCGGGTTACACACGCCGGGCCCGAGAAGATGTGCGTGCAAGGGGAAGGGCCGCACGCACGCGAAGGGGGTACACGGGACGAGGGGCGATGCAACCCGAGCGCGAGCGGCGAGCGGAGTCGCACGAAGGGTGTGCGGGCGAGGCGGAGCGGGGCGCAACCCGGGTGGGGGAGCCGCGCACGAACGGAAGGGTAGGCACATCGGAGCGCGGGTGCGAAAGGGGGAGAGTGATGGCGAGGGTGTCGTGAACGAGGCGAAGCGAAGCCGGGGCGAGGCTGCGCGCGCGAACGGCGGGCACCCCCCGCGCCAGTAGATCGACTTAAAAAAATCCATGTAAAGTAGTTAGCTAATAACAATAAAATAAAATCCTTGTTTTAAACATAAGTTAACTTAACAATAGAAACAAAACATGTTTATGTACGCTGACTAAAGGAAAGTTCTCCCATCTGAGTTCGAACGCTAATTGGAGTAACGGTCTCGTTTTGGAATCCAACAACGTGACTTGCTTGGCACCTTCCTTTTATGGGACGTAACACTTTGCGGAATAGTCGTAACTGTCGTTGTTGTAGCGCCACGCCGCTGCGTTGGTGTTGTAGCGCCATGTTACTGTCGCTGTCGCAGCGCCATGGCGCCGTGTCGCCGTTGTAGCGCCAAGGCGCCGTGTCGCCGTCAGCGTCACAGTGCCATGTTGGGCAGGCCCGGGTGTCGTAGTGTCATGGCGCCATATTTGCGCGCCAAACGGGCCTGCACGCGGCAAGGCGGAGGCCTGTTTTGAAACCTAGAGAAGAAAAAAAGCAATGCAGTTAGTCAGGAAAAGGAAAAGGAAAAGGAAACTTAGCTTGTTTGAGGCCAATACAACGCAGTCGACAAGTTGCTGAGCATGTCATGGTGGTTGTTAGGACATGCTGACACGTTGCAGCAACGTCCGGTCCGGCGATCTGTACCCGCAGAATTACCCGCAGAAACCCGCGGACCCGTGACAAGGGTAACGGGTTTCGTGAGGGTCACGATTCCGTACCCGTACCCGTACCCATCCATACCCTTACCCGGTACCCGTGCGGGTTCCTTAACCCGTGCCATACACTAACTAGGCCCCATATCCTAGGATCATGCCTTGTGTTCATCTCTGACAAACATTGTGTACTTGTATAAGGCCACCTCTGCAAAGTTTCATGCCATGCTGTTACATCGCTGTAAGGATGTGAGGGTCCTAGGTGAGTTCATAGGTGGAGGTGTTCCACTCCAAGAGGGAAGGGGTAGGCATAGCATGAGAAAAAAATTGGACTTTCCTAATTAGGAAGTGACCCCCTAGTGGCTGTACTCCTCACTTTTTGACTTCGATGTTTTTGACTTTGTTGGGCTTTTAGCTGCTAATCATATGTACTTAAGGCTTCCAATCATTCCCTCCAACTCCTCCATTATTTCCTCACTGCTGTCACTTAGAAGAATCAGACTTGACAAGTCTTGCAGTTTTCAATAGAATTTGGGGTTGTGGAGCAATGCAAGCCAGTGTACATGCCTCTGCGGGGCATGATATGTTGTGGGGGGTTTTGCAGTAGCAACATACATGTCAGTGTCAAATTTCTAAGCCTGCATGCAAGTGTTGCTGGTTCAGGAACAAAAATGGTGTGCTAAAGGCTGGGTGGTCTAGGTGGTTGGAAATGGTCACACATGCTTCTGCACAGTACAATACTTTGCATGGATAGCCGCCTTGGTTGGGGATGTGTTGTGTTCAAGTTACAAAGGTCGCACGCAAATGCAGCAGTGAAACAATAGTGGGTGAGGATGCAAGTGCAAAGCCAGTCACTGGTGGTGTGCATGCCTCTGCGGGGCATGATATTCCGTGAGGTAATTTGCAATGGCTGAAAACATGTTGATGTTTAACCACTAAGCCTGCACACAAGTGCTGCAGGTTCAGGAACACAAACAGTGTTCTATGTAGAACCCAACTAGGTCAGGTGGTCAAACATGGTTGCAAATGGTCATGCACCCTTTTGCATGGCACGAACGTTTACACGGGTGGCCGCCTTGGTTGGGGATATGTCGTACTTGAGTCACTAAGGCTGCGCACAAATGCAGCAGACACAATAGCGAGTGGGGGGGGCAGAAACTGCCAAAAATGAAATTCTAATATCATGTCAAAAATTCCGGTCCTGCCACCCCCTTGCCTGCTACTAGGCGTGACTTCTGGGGCAATCACACTGAGTTAAAGGGGGAAAGGTGGTGGCACAGCACTCTCTGATTCAATTTCAATATCCTGCTAGAGCCTAAGAGCAGGGGTTTAAATACAGGAGGAGTAGCTATGGAGCTAGGGTAAAAGCAAAAAATAGAAAGGGTAACCAGGCCCTGATCACTTTCACCAGCACTTTGCCAACACACTTGCTTCAATTCCCAGGCTTGGCTCCTCTTGCTCTTCTGACCCCTGCAGAATCCCACTTCATCTTCAAACTCATGGGACACTCACCA
Organism: Lactarius pseudohatsudake; assembly: GCA_021525015.1. NCBI lineage: Eukaryota > Fungi > Basidiomycota > Agaricomycetes > Russulales > Russulaceae > Lactarius > Lactarius pseudohatsudake. Next base: position 41,088 of record JAKELH010000069.1, on the reverse strand, counting down.
TCCCTACAACACTGTAATGCCACCACAGGGGCATTAAGTATGATGTGTACTTCAGGTAAGTCAATTGGGATTGTGGAAGGGATGTGAGTCAGTCAGACTTTAAGCAATGATGTACAAGTATCACTTGGCCTTCCTTTGGCACAAGGATAGTAGCAGAGACAGTGGGCTCAACTTGAAGAGCAAAGGTGAGCAAAGTCAGGGAACAGTGAGTAAAGGGGATTGAGAGACAACTGATGTGGTACTATGCAAGAAGTCAAGTCTACCATACATGCTAGGTAAGACAGGTCTTTTATAGTAGTACAGGACGTTTGCCAGAGGCAAACATATGACACAATCCTAGGATATGGGTCCTAGGAAGTGACAAAGAACAAAAGAGATAACTGATATCATGATTGCACAGGGTCACACACTGATAAAATGAAGCTGGAAATGTACAGTAGGTTTTCAATGGGGAAAGATAGACATCAAGGGGCAGGGCATGGAATAGGAGCGAAGCAAGATAACCAAGTGCATGAGAAATGAGAAGTCTGTGGGATTCACACATGAGAGAAAAATAGAAGAAAGGAACAAGGAAAGGTGTCATGGTTTCGCCCTCACCTGCCCAAGTGTCATAAAACCCTTGCTCCCAGCTACCATTCCTCGGTATTCCCTTCCCTTCCCTTTGTCCCCTGATCCTGTTGCTCCCATGCACATCACCTCAGTTGCTCTCATGCGCATCACCTCGGTTGCTCTGATGCTCATCACCTCAGTTGCTCTGATGCTCATCACCTCAGCTGCTGACTCCCCTGACCCTTAGCCCTTAATTAGTGCCTTGTAGTATGGTACTATATAAACCCCATGTACTCCTTCTATATCCCCTAGCTTAGTCTTCATCAATCTACTGTCTTGCCGCAGCCTTCTCGTCTCCTCCATTTGAACTCTCCTCTGAAGCCTTGCCAACTTTGGCTATACCAAGTGACCCATCGGCATCGGCGTCCCCCGAGCCAACTTGACTACCATCTGCCCAAGGCAGGGAGTCACTACAGACCCTGTGAACTACGCCCCGACAGTGGCGTGACATAAGACTAAGCTACCCCACCGACCCTACACCCCAGACACCGTGGCTACTATTAGCCTTGACCTCCCAGAAGACGACCGGTGGACCGAAGTCTTTCGTCGTTGGAACGACGATCTCCCCCCGCACGTACTAGGCACTGCCTATTGGAGCTCCTCCCCCACTGATCCTCACGGTGGCTATCGCTGCGTCGTCGGACAGGAAGTCTACCTTCTCGAATTTGTAAACGACGCCTGGTACCTCCTAGACCGACAGGGCACCGAATACTTCACCCGAATCTCCAACCGTGTCGAACGCGAGAACAGTCTCGGATTAGGCTGGTGGAACCATAGCGACCACGAGTACCCAGAGCTACTTCCTGTACCCCGTGCCCCGTCCCCTGCAGACCCACCAGTTAGATATCGAACGCGGACCTATCGAAGAAGACCCAGCCGAAGAACTCACCGACGCATTCGCCGTCAACCCATCCTTTATCGAAGAGGACGTCGAAATCACCGAACTACCATCTATCGTACCCCAGACCGACACCGCAGCTACCAGCGGACCTATCACAACATCAGTACCAGTTATCGCGCAATCGATCCCCGTCGTACCTGCCGTCGCACCCGTCACCACACCAGCAATATCCATGGCCACACCCGGAAACCCGTCCGCAGGAGGAAAACTTAGTGGCAATACGCCAACCATCTTCGATGGCAATCGAGGCCAGTCGAAGAAATTTATCCGCGAGTTCGACCTATACCGAGGAATGAACGAAGGAGCAGACATTATAAAATCACCTTATCAACGCGTCTTCCTCGCGCTCTCCTTCATCCGCGGACCAAACAGTCGACGATTGGGTTGACGCACAGCTTGCAGACGTCCGAGACAAGACCACGGGGAGCGCCACAGCCGCTGCTATACCAAAGACTGCGGAATCATTGTGGACCGATTTTACCGCCGCATTCAAATCAGCATTCACCAACGCCACTGAGAAGCAAGACGCTTACCAGGCGCTCAAAACCCACCAGATGAAGGGAGTTGAGCTCGATACTTATACCGCGGTCTTCCGAAACCTCGCCAACAAGGCGGGCTACTCCCTTGACGCCGCAGCCACTGTCGACCTCTATTCGGGAGGCCTTCCACGAGGCCTACTATCGGCCATCTTGAAACGCGATACGACCCCAGAAACATTCGACGAGTGGGTCACCGCCGCCCAGACCGAGCAGCGCAAATACGCGATGCTACGCGCACGAGTAGGACTTGACGGAGGAGGAAAGAAGTTCGCCGGAAAGACGAAAAACGACTGGCGTCAGATATTGATACCGGGAGCGAACGACAACCAGCGACCCACCAGTTATAACCCCACCCCTCCGGCACGCGACCCCAACGCGATGGATGTCGACGTCGCCCGAACTCAGCCCCTCGCCAAACTGACCGACGCGGAGCGGACCAAGCTGGCGGTGGAGGGCCGATGCTTCCGATGTCGCCAGAAAGGCCACATATCCCGCGAGTGCCCCGTATACGCCACGAATCGCCCCAGGACCTATCAGGGCCAGAGCTATGAACGAGGAAACACCTCGTCGGCACGGGCCACCCATGTCGAACCAAACCCGGCACCCCCGATCGCTGAAACCGCCGACAGTTTCCTCACCAAGATACGCGCTATGAAGGACGAGGAGAAGGAACAGATCCTTGAAGGGCTGTTCGAAGGCGCTCACAAGGGTTTTTAGATAGCTCGAACCCGGCGGCCTGGGTCCGAGCTCTCAATGTAGAGAGAATGTACTGATACCACAGAAACAGCCTGCAAATATCAGTTAAATTCAGCACAAACTCTCGAACGGCCGAAGAAAACGCGCTTGTCGACAGCGGCGCAACAGAAAACTTTATTGACCCCCGCGTAGTCGCACGACTAAACCTCCCTGACTCACAGATTGGACTCGCCTCGGACGCTTCGTAACGTCGATGGGACGTCCAACAAGGACGGGAGAATAACAGACTACATCACCTTAAAAGCGCGACTCGGGAGCCATACGACGACACAGACGTTCTACATTGCCAGTCTAGGCAGCGACGATATCATCCTCGGCTACCCATGGCTTCAGAAGTTCGATCCAACGATCGATTGGAAACGAGGGGCGATCATCCCCGAACCTCTATACCTGTCTACGCTCCTCGCACCCACGGCCAGACGGTCAGAAATCGAAGCCCTCATGGGGGAAGACGCACCTTCCCCAGCATTCTCGTCGTGTGAACCTAACACAACACCACCTTCGAATCGCCCCGACTCGTTGTTGGGCGACCCCGAGGTGGCGCGAAAACAACCCTTATCGCCCTACCTGATGGTCCGCACCGCGGCCTTCAACTTGTGGCGATCCTTCGCAGATGGCAGCTTCCCACTGGAAGAGGGAGATAGCATCCAGATCCGAGTCCCCAAGTACGAGAAAATAGCGAAAACCAGCACAGCTCAACAGGGGGCAGAGGAGGCGAGCAAGGATAGAGCGAAGATGACCGAAGACACGATTCCCACGGAGTACCGCCGCCATGCCAAGGTCTTCTCCGAAGCAGAGTCCCAACGATTCCCACCATCACGAGACTGGGACCACGCAATCGACTTAGTACCAGAGGCCCCGGCCACGCTCGATTGCAAAGTATACCCGCTGACAAAGGACGAGCGAGGGTCGCTCCGCGCGTTCTTAGACGAACACTTAGCAAAACAATATATTCGCCCTTCGCACTCTCCTTATGCCTCTCCCTTTTTCTTTATTAAGAAAAAGGACGGTAAACTGCGTCCCGTTCAAGACTACCGACGACTGAACCAATATACTGTTCGCAACACGTACCCTCTACCGCTTATTAAAACTCTCACAGAGAACCTGCGAGGCAGCCGTCTCTATACTAAGTTCGACGTCCGCTGGGGGTACAACAACGTGCGAATAAAGGAAGGCGACGAATGGAAAGCCGCCTTCAAGACGGAGGAGGGCTTATTCGAGCCGCGAGTAATGTTCTTCGGGCTCACTAATTCACCGTCCACGTTCCAGGCTATGATGGACTCAACCCTCCGGACTCAGCTAAAGGATACTAGTCGACCCTATGTTCTTGTTTACATGGACGACATCTTGATCGCCACACCCGACGACCCCGCCCTCCATCGTTCTATCGTTCACGAAGTCCTTGACATTCTTGAGCGCGAGAGCTTGTTCCTAAAACCTGAGAAATGCACCTTTGAGGCTCGGCGGATCGACTACCTCGGCCTCATTCTGGACGGCGACAAAATCACAGTCGACCCCGCTAAGGTCGCAGGTCTGAAAACTTGGCCTCGCATCCTTAAGAACGTCAAACAAGTTCGCAGCACGCTGGGTGTCTTCGGCTACCAACGACCGTTCATCCGCGGCTTTGCTAACATCGCACGCCCGCTCACAAACCTCTTGAAGAAGGATCACGTTTTCCAATGGACCGGCGAATGCACTGCGGCCATCGACCAGCTCGTCGACATACTTACCACCGCCCCGGTCCTATGGCAGCCAGACCTCGACGCTCTATTCGAACTGGAGGTCGATGCATCCGCCTTCGCCACCGGTGGCATTCTATACCAACGCGACGAGAACCATAAGCTTCGCCCGGTTGCCTACTCCTCCAAAACCTTCAACGAGGCCGAACGTAATTACGACATACACGACCGCGAGCTCCTCGCAGTCGTCCACGCGCTCAAGGAATGGCGGCACTTCCTACTTGGCTCGCCTCATATCGTCACCATTTACACGGATCACGCGAACTTACAATACTACAAACAGCCCCAGAAGATTAACCGCCGCGTCGCCCGTTACATCCCCCTCATCGGGGAGTACCATATCAAACTCATTCATAAACCCGGCGCTACGAACCGTGCCGACGCACTTTCCCGCCGGCCGGACTATGACGACGGCTCCGACGATAACCACGATGTCACCGTCCTCCCCGCCTCACTTTTCGCTCGCGCCGCGGAGATCACCTCCTTGGAAGACGCCGTTATCGCAGCGCAACCTCGGCACAGCATGGCGATTGCGGCGTGGCACACCAAGCACCACCTTACCCTCTGCGACGGATCCTGGACTCACGGAGACCGACTCGTGGTCGTGGAAGACCACGATCTGCGGAGGGGGGTAATTTCTCAATACCACGACTCTCCCGCCGCTGGCCACCCGGGTATCGCTAACACACTGGCCTTAGTTTCCCGCGATTACTGGTGGCCAGGAATGCGCAGTACAATTGCCGCCTACGTTAAAGGTTGCGCGGCGTGTCAAGCCAACAAAGTAACGTCTCACCGCCCCCGACCACCCTTGTTCCCCATCGCTACGAACCCCACAGCGCGACCATTCGAGATGGTCGCCATGGACTTCGTGGTCAAGCTCCCCATTTCGCGCGGCTTTGACTCCATACTAACAGTGACTGACCACGATTGCACGAAGGGAACGATTTTCATCCCTTGTAAGGAATCCATTGATGGCCCGGGAGTAGCGGCGCTTTACCACAGATACGTGTTTCCCCACTTTGGATTACCACGCCGCGTGATCACAGACCGCGACCCTCGTTTCGCCTCGGCCTTCTCCCGACAACTCTGCCAGTCCCTGGGGATCACACAGAATATTTCAACGGCTTACCACCCCCAAACCGACGGGCAGTCCGAGCGTTCCAACCAATGGTTGGAACAGTACTTACGTTTCTTCTGCAATGGACGACAGGACGACTGGGTCGATTGGTTGCCATCGGCGCAATTCGCGCATAATTCCTGGCCCAGCGTGACCACCCGCCAGAGCCCGTTCGACTTACTCATGGGTCACACGCCGCGCGCACCAGCAGCAACGGCGTCCAACTCCGTCGCGCCCTCGGTCGAGGAAAGGCTCGCTAACATACGGGAACTGCGCACATCGGCACAACGCAGCATTGCAAAAGCGCAGGAACTCGTCCTTGCTACACCCTCGTCGTTCGTACCCTACAAAGAAGGCGACTTGGTTTGGCTCGAAGCCAAGAATCTTCGCACCTCCCACCCTACAGCTAAACTCACCCCGCGTCGCTACGGACCCTTCCCGATCACGCGGGTCATATCTCACGTAGTATACCAGTTAGCGATTCCCCCGACGTGGAGGATACATGACGTTTTTCACGCGTCCCTCCTTCTCCCGTACCACGAAACCCCCGAACACGGCCCCAACTTCGCGCGACCACCACCAGATCTCGTCGACGGCAGCGAAGAATACGAGGTCGAAAACATCCGAGACTCACGATGTCGGCGACGACAGCTTCAATACCTCGTCAAGTGGAAAGGCTACCCGGACGCTGACAACACCTGGGAGCCGGCGACGAACGTGCACGCCCCCGACTTGGTTCAAGCATTCCACAACGCCCATCCCGACGCGATTCGCACCGCGGCCGACGCCGACAACGAGTTTCCCGCCGGCGGCCCCCCCCCCCACAAGTTCGAACGACCTCGCGGCACTTCCACCAAGCCATCGCCCCCAACACGCCGACAATCGCCGACACGAGCAAGCCGGGCAACGTGGAACTTGCCCCTTAGAAGGGGGGTAATGTCATAAAACCCTCGCTCCCAGCTACCATTCCTCGGTATTCCCTTCCCTTCCCTTTGTCCCCTGATCCTGTTGCTCCCATGCACATCACCTCAGTTGCTCTCATGCACATCACCTCGGTTGCTCTGATGCTCATCACCTCAGTTGCTCTGATGCTCATCACCTCAGCTGCTGACTCCCCTGACCCTTAGCCCTTAATTAGTGCCTTGTAGTATGGTACTATATAAACCCCATGTACTCCTTCTATATCCCCTAGCTTAGTCTTCATCAATCTACTGTCTTGCCGCAGCCTTCTCGTCTCCTCCATTTGAACTCTCCTCTGAAGCCTTGCCAACTTTGGCTATACCAAGTGACCCATCGGCATCGGCGTCCCCCGAGCCAACTTGACTACCATCTGCCCAAGGCAGGGAGTCACTACAGACCCTGTGAACTACGCCCCGACAGTGGCGTGACACCAAGATTCACCACATGACCAACCACCAACCACTGATATCCCCTTTGTGGAATCAGCCAACACACCCAAAGACCCTTGGTGGGACTGGCAGGCCGAAGAAGAGCCACATGTAGAAGAACGAGTGTACATGGCAGTGGCTAAGTTGCAAGAAGAGTCTGTGTACTCTAGACATGCAGTGAGTGACCACTCCCCTCCACCACAGGATCACTACCAGGAGTCTTGGGAATAGGTCTTGAAGATCAGCTGCCATGTGACCCTAGCATGTGGCCTCCCTCATGTTTGTCTAGATGAGCCCAGATGAGTCTGTCCTGGGTTGTGCCTTGTTTCTGATGTGGACTTTACTGTGGGGTGCCTCATGGCCCTTATCTCTGATGATCCGGACTTCCTACTGACTCATGCTGTGTGCATTATTGCCATTGGCTTCTTGTATTAGGATTTGCAGCTGTGTATTAGGATTCAGCTTTGTGACTGAGCTTCAAAGCTCTCCCTTCTGTGTATAAGTAGTGCACCCTCAGCACATGAATTTGTTAGCTTTGATATCTTGTGTAATACCTTCCCCTACTCAGAGTTTGTCCTAGAGAGTAGAGCCTTGATCCCTCATTAAAGCGGAGGCGTGTTGTAACGCCGCCACTGGCGTGAGTCCGACTTGGACAACGAAAGGGCGTTGACTACTCAGCGTGAGGACCTAAGTCAGGTCGTTATCGGATACACGGCTCCTTTGCGGCACGTGATCTCTGTAAGCACTAGGGCGAGATCCACTAGGCGTATTCGATGCGCGACTTGCTCTACAAGAGCCAAGTGAAAGGGGAGGCAGACAGCTGAGAGGAGAGAAGAGGAGTAGGATCGAAGTGGCTATTGAAGAAGACCAGAATGGCGTATTCTGGTCTTTGTCCTCCTCTACTTATACATGAGGGGGATGGCTTTGAAGCTCCCCGTGAATCTTGTACTACTAGTAGCGTAAATAGCTCGAACCCTATTATCGCTATCCTAGTAATGAGTCATGCCACATCGGCATGTGATATCGTACTGCTGACTGATGCGAGAAGTCCATGACCTATTACGACTTACTAAGGGAGTCATCACCGCGTAGTAAGCGTCCACTTCCGCAACCGTAACATCACCCCCTTTTCAGCTGCGACGCCCACGGCGCCGAGTAGGTCCAATGCCTCCCATCCATCCCTCCTGCACCTCCGTGATGCGGTCCCACGTGTTAGCCATCTCGAGCCGGAATTTGGAGCGAGTCAGCTCCCCTTGTACCCCTCCCAGCGCCTGCGCTAAGGCGTGGAGGCGCTGCTCCATCCTCTCCGCCTCGTGCTTGTACGCTCGGTAGCGAGTCAACTCCGCCTTGAGCCCCGTGTCCTTGAGCTCATTGACGGCGCGGTCGACGCGGTGTTGGTTGCTGTGCCCACCTACGAAGGCGTACATGTCCTCCGGCCTGTAGTGGGGCTTACCTGCTTCGCGTACTTGTGGCTCGGCGTAAAGGGGCCGGGTGTATACCTTCTCGCTGTCGTCTAAGAGGGCGAGTACTTGGGGGTCCGGCCCCATGATGACCTGAATGAAGGTCGCTTGACGTGTGACTCCCTGGGCGTCTGTGATAGGGTAGTGGACGAAGTCTTCGCCCCTATTGTGCTTGTAGCCGTGGGGTGGCTGTCCGCCGTTGCCGCCGCCCAGGAAGCGCAGGCGGACTGCGGGGTGCGGTGCGTCCTCGGCGTCGACTTGTACGTCGCCTCGGAACAGGGGGCGTCCCATCGTGTCACACGCGAACGGGGTCTCGCGCGGGTCGTCAGAGTCGGTGGCGGTGATGATGAAGGGCTGCTCAGCTGGGTAGTACTCCCGCAACGCGCCCTCTACGGCTTCGTACACTGCTCTCTCAGCATCGCGGTGAACCACTGGCGCCGTATGAGGAGCCTCGTTCTCCTTGTCGCTGCCATCGATAGTTGATGATCGCGCCACTCGGCGGCCTCGTACCGCCAGTTGCGCTGGGCCATCCACGCCTCCCACTTCATCGTCGCTTGCGTCTTGCCTTGCTTCCTCCCGAACCTCGATACGTACGGGGAGGGGTTCGGGCGATGCGTCGTTGAGACCGCTTCCGACAATTGCGCGAAGTTGGCGCACTTCGTCGGCGGAATAGGGGGTGGTGGAGACGCGTCGCCCTTCGTGGTCGAAGAGCCAGTAGGTGGCTGGCTCGTCGGGGTTGTCGACGTCTGCGATGGCGGTAGCGTTGGCGAGTGCGGTGACGAGCTCTTGATGGGTGAGGGAGTCGACTCCGTGGGCAGCAAGAGAGGAGGCAACGGTGGAAGTGGGAAGAGACATTGTTGGTTGAGTGGAGATGCCAGTGTGGGGGAATGAGGTTGACTTAGCGTCGGTTCTCCTGCTTATAACCCTTCCCAATGTACTTTCATACTCCGCTATGGCTTTGTCCGCGAACATGTCAGCTTTGTTGACCCACTGATTGTCCGAGTCGGAATACCCCTTCCATTTCACAAGGTATTGGATCTTCTTGTTCCGGCCGAATCGCCGTGAGTCTAGAATCCGTTCGATTTCGTATTCCTCCTCGCCGTCTACTAGATCCGGTGGGGGTCGTGTGAAGTTTTCACCATGCATGGGAGTCTCGCGGTAGGGCGTGAGTAGGTCGATGTGAAATACCGGGTGAATACTCCACTGCGTGGGAAGTTCCAATCGGTAGTTGACTGGCGATAGTACCTGGATGATCCGAAATGGTCCGTGTCTCCGCGCGGCGAGCTTGGCAGTGGGTTGATTGGTGCGGAGATGTCGTCCCTCTAACCAAACCCGGTCTCCTTCCTGATAACGGGGTGTGGTACGGTGTTTGATCCACAGCGCCTGGGCCTTTTTGATCAGTGCCTGGGCGTCGTTCTGTGCTTCTCGGAATTGTTGAAGTCTCGTGAGTACCTGAGGGATAGGGGATGGCTTATCGGTCCAATCAGCACGCGGGTCATATCCCATCATCAGGGCGAAGGGCGACTTCCTTGTGGTTTCGTGGGGCCAGCTATTGTGAGCGAATTCCGCCATAGGGAGGAAGTGCGCCCAGTTGTCTTGACGTTCATTGGCCCAGAATCGGAGATATTGCTCGAGCCATTGATTGGTTCTCTCCGATTGTCCGTCGGTACGCGGGTGGTAGGCTGTCGAGATATTTTGATAAATCCCTAAGATCCGGCATAGTTCCCTTGTAAACTTGGAGGCGAATCGAGGGTCTCGATCGCTAATGATTTTGGATGGGAGTCCGAACCGTCGGAACACGTGTGTGACGTAGAGTGCCGCCGTTCCCTCAGCCGTGATCTCTTCTATGCATGGGATAAAGATCGAAGCTTTGGTGCAGTCGTGATCTGTGACCGTGAGGATTGAGTCGTGTCCTTGGGAGACTGGTAATTTAGTGATAAAATCCAAGGCTATGGTTTCGAATGGCTTAGCTTCGGGGATTGGCGTAATTGGTGATAATGGCGCTTTGGTGGGTCGGTTGTTGACTTTGTGGCGTTGGCAATCGGCGCATCCTTGGACGTACTCAGTTATGTTTTCCAACATACATGGCCACCAGTAGTGACGCTCTATGATTCGGGCAGTGCGTTTAATGCCTGGATGTCCATAGATTGGGGGATCGTGGTGATTCCGAATGATAAGGCGAATGTCGTCCCTTTCCCCCGTGATGACTCGTGCTCCCTGTCTGTACCAGACGCCGTCGATTTTCTTGAGCTTGTGCGGGTCCACCCACGGGCGTATTCTGGCTTCATCCTGGTGGTGATTTTCAGGTAGTTGAGTGGTCATGTTGCGTACGAATACGGTGTCGGGAAGGACGGTGACTCCTTCGTTGTCTTGTTCGCCTTTATCGTAGTCGGGTCGCCTTGACAGCGCGTCGGCGCGTCCGTTGTTTGTCCCTTTGATGTGGTGGATCTCGAAGTCGTATTCCATTAGTTCAAGCACCTCTCTGGCGACCCGTCGACTTATCTTCTGGGGTGACTTCCAGTGCGTGAGGTTCAGGTGATCTGAGAATATCTTGATTTTGTGTGGGGATCCTGCCAGGTAGGGTCGCCAGTGCCGAAGGGCTTTGACGATTGCCAGGAGTTCTAGGTCGTAGATGTCATAGTTACGTTCTGCTTCGTTGAGCGTGGCTGAGTAGTAGCCTATCGGATGTCGTTTCCCGTCGCTTTTCTTTTGTAGCAATACGGCGCCGACGGCGTATCCTGATGCGTCTACTTCCAGTTCGAACTGGTCGGTGAGAGTGGGGTGTGCTAGGACAGGTTCTGTGGTTACGAGGTCTTTCAGCGTCCGGAAGGCCTTTTCTTCGTCTTGTCCCCAGTTCCACTCCGTGTCTTTCCGCGTGAGTCGGTTTAGGGCTCGTGCGTGCGTTGCGAACCCGCGGATGAAGAGGCGGTAAAAATTGCAGAAGCCCAAAAAGGAGCGCACGTCACGCACTTTCGTGGGGCGGGGCCAGTCGCGTATGCCCGAGATTTTTACCGGGTCCATGCGTGTCACCCCCTTTTCAAGGATGACCCCCAGGTAATCCATCCGCGGTTGGTGGAACAGGCATTTTTCTGGTTTGAAGTAGAGGTCGTGATCCAGGGCCACTTGCAGGACGTCGCTAACGGCCGCGATGTGGGCAGCCATTCCTGCGTGTTCGTGGGTGGCTATGCCGATGTCGTCCATGTAGACGCGGATGATTGTCCCTAGGAGCGTGTGTTTAGCGATAATGGGGGCTAGGATGTAGTCCATCATGGCCTGGAAGGTCGCCGGTGAGTTGGTAAGTCCGAAGTACATCACCAAGGGTTCATAGAGGCCGTAGCGTGTTTTGAAAGCGGCTTTCGGTTCGTCTCCTTCTTTCACCCGTATGTTGTTGTATCCCCACCGCACATCGAGTTTGGTGTAAATGTGTCCGTTCCCAAGGTCGTTGACGAGTTCCGCCATGAGGGGTAGAGGGTATTGATTGCGAATGGTACATGCGTTGATTTTTCGGTAATCTTGGACGGGGCGAAGTTTTCCATCCTTCTTCTTGATGAAGAAGAATGATGAGGCGTAGGGAGATTTTGATGGTCGAATATATCCCATTTTGAGCTGTTCCTCGAGCCAGATTTTCAGTTGGCCGTCTTCTTCTTGTGTCATAGGGTACACCTTGCAGTCGATTGATGCCGGCGTACCGGGTTTGAAGTCGATGGCGTGGTCCCAGGGTCTGGACGGTGGAAATCGGTGTGAGGCTTCTTCGTTAAAGATCTTCGCGAATCGTTGGTATGGCTCAGGTATTACCGTCGGTGCTGTTGGTTTCTTAGCCTCGATTGCTAATTCGGTGGCTGTGGTACGTAACTGGCATGCTTCTTCCAATTCTTGTATCACGTCTTCCCGGTCCCTTTGAGTAAAGGTGGCGGCCAATACAGTTTGCGGCTTTGTGGGGTTGATGGATCGCAGTACCACCGGCAGGGCGCTTTCATGTATGGTGGCGTGTTTCCAGCTGATGGTGGGTTCGTATGCTGCTAGCCAGGGGTATCCAAGTACTAATTCTTCGCTTCCTATGTCGGTGACTAGGAAGCGCATGGTTCTGTGGATTCCCGTTGTTTCTACGTCGAGATCAATGAAGTGGGTGATAGACCCAGCTTTATTCTCCGTATTATCGATGTTCCATATCCTTTTTGGACGATCTAGCGGTTGTAGTCCTAACCCCATTCGTTTGGCGAACGAGGGTCTTATAAAGTTGTCGGTGGCTCCGGAGTCTACGAGCCCTTTTATGTCGGCCATGGAGTAACTTGTTCGAATCGAGACTGGGATTCTAAGCGAACGGAAGCGAGTCATGATTACAGAGTTACAATTAATTGCCCTCACCCAGGCCGATGGGTTTAGGCGTCCTGAAAACCCTCCTGACTCCACAAGTCCTGGAAGATGATATCTTTTACGTCATCTGGCGCTGCTCTCACTCCCTCTATCCAACTCCTGGCTGCTTCTTGTGGGGTGGATGTATTCGCTACTCGGGCGGCCGGGGCTTCTTGTTGACTGTAATAGTCCGTCTCCGTGTACCTAGTTTGGTTCATGGGCGGTCTATCTTGTCGCGGTTGTCGACGTGGGGCGGTGCAATCTCGTGAGAAGTGGCCCGGATTGTTACAATTGTAGCAGATGACTTCCCTCATGTTACGCCTTTGTCCACCTCCTCTGTTCTGATTTCCTCCTCCTCGTGGTGTAAATGGGGGGCGGCGTGATTGCGTGTTCCTAGTGAGTATGTCTTCCGCCCCAGCGAGACGGGCGCGGGAGCGATCCGCCGAGGTGTCCATGGCGTTTGGGTCGGGGCGAGGAGGTGGGTATCGAGGGGGGTTCCACATATTTCCGAAGCCCCGAGGTGGTTGCGAACGCGGCGGGGTTACTCGTGTTGGGGTGGATAGATTGAGTCGAGCGCGGAGGTGAATGTATTGCTTCTGGCGTCTTAAGGTCGCGGCTTTCCATTCGTCGAAAGTTACTGGACTGTCGAGTTCGTATACCTTGGTGAATAATTTGCTTGGTAGTCCCGCCGTGAAGCGATCGATTGTTTGTCGGTCGTTTAGGCGGTAGTCGGCCTGTCTTGCCAGTTGTTCGAAGTTGGTGACGTACGTGTCGATGTCATCTCCAATCATTTTGATTCCCTTTGCCAGTGCGGCCTGGGCTTGTTCTTGTTCGAGGATGTTGGAGAAGCGATCCGAGAAACCGGCTGTGAGAGTGTCCCATAGGAACTCGTCATACCTATCGCGGCCCGTCCTTAATTCGTTGTTGAGCCATCCCAGGAAGCTCAGCGTCCAGTTGCTGACCATTGGTCCTTTGATGAATCCAAGGAACAGTAAGCATCGTCGGTATACGTTCCGGAAGATTGGGGCATCTGCATTTAATCCCCAGTAAAGATGCCATTGAGTTAGGAAGGACTCGTACAGCGTTCTGTCCCCCGTGAAAACGGTGGGTTTTTCTCCCTCGAGCTTTCCCTCGCCTGGTTGGGCTCCTCCGGGTGGTCCTCCTCCGGGTGGCCCTCCTCCGGGTGGTCCTCCTCCGGGTGGTCTTCCTCCGGGAAGTCCTCCTCCGGGAGGTCCTCCTCTGGGAGGTCCTCCTCCGAAGTCTCCCGGCCTTCCATAGGATTGGTGAGGGGGTTGACTTCCTCCTGCTCCCGGCGGAGGGTCGGGATGATCTGGTCCCACTGCGCGGAATATTGCTGCTTCGTCGGCGTCCATTCGGTGTCCCGTGGACGGGTTAATAGGTAGGAGGATGGCATTAGCTTCCTCTCTGATACGTCGTACTTCTTCGGTTATGAGTATTTCCTCCTGCGTGAGGGTGACTGTGGCCATTTCTATGGCGGGGAGATCGAATGTGGATGGTTTCGGGCTCGTGGATGTGGAGCAACTCAGCTGTTTGGATGACGTCCGCTACTTCGGGTTCGTCTTCTTCCTCTGTTTGACTTTCGTCTTCTCCGCTTGTTTCTGAGGGTGCGGGTGTTCTTGGTTCCGAGTTACTGGGTTCTTCTTCTTGTCCGTCGATGTGTCCCCACTGCTCTCTTGTGGGTAAGGTCCGAGCGTCGATATCGCAATTATAGTTTCGGCCCGCTGGTCGTACCACGTCCCACCGGTTGTCTATGGGGTTCCACGTAACCTCCACCCAGCACGTGTTATCGAAGTTGAACTCAACTGCTCGATATCGGGTTGGTCCCGATGCGAAGTCAACGAAGTATCCGGTGTCTCCTCGGTATTCCCTCCACCTAGCGGCTCCTAGGAACTGTGTGGGTACGTTGCGGTCTCCTCGTCTTTCAAGGGTGTAGGTTCTGAAGTTGGTCCAACGATCTCGAGTTGTGAACGCCACGGTTGAGAGATTCTGGTCTTAATGTAACGCCGCCACTGGCGTGAGTCCGACTTGGACAACGAAAGGGCGTTGACTACTCAGCGTGAGGACCTAAGTCAGGTCGTTATCGGATACACGGCTCCTTTGCGGCACGTGATCTCTGTAAGCACTAGGGCGAGATCCACTAGGCGTATTCGATGCGCGACTTGCTCTACAAGAGCCAAGTGAAAGGGGAGGCAGACAGCTGAGAGGAGAGAAGAGGAGTAGGATCGAAGTGGCTATTGAAGAAGACCAGAATGGCGTATTCTGGTCTTTGTCCTCCTCTACTTATACATGAGGGGGATGGCTTTGAAGCTCCCCGTGAATCTTGTACTACTAGTAGCGTAAATAGCTCGAACCCTATTATCGCTATCCTAGTAATGAGTCATGCCACATCGGCATGTGATATCGTACTGCTGACTGATGCGAGAAGTCCATGACCTATTACGACTTACTAAGGGAGTCATCACCGCGTAGTAAGCGTCCACTTCCGCAACCGTAACACGTGTCGTTTACCACCTATTTCCCCTTTCCACTTGTTTGCCCTTAAGTGAGGCCATCCACTGCCAGTTGTGCCACTTTGCCAACTTGGTGTTTCACCATTCTCCACTTTCCCCTTCTTGTTCTTTGTTTGGCCTATATTGGTCACACCTTACGTATTGTATCGCCCTAGCCATTGCCTACGGGATACTGAAGACTCTCAACACCGCCAGCAGCAAACAGGCAACCTAAACCCAAGTTGGGTTGAATGCCCAGAAGGAACATTACAAAAGGAATGAATACATCCAAAATCATAGAAAACACCCTATGTAATGCCACCACTGGCATTAGTCTGACTTAGACTTTGAAAGGGTGTACACAACTTAGTGAATTATCAGTGTTGGTCATGTGACATGGATACACAGCCTCTTGGTGCATGTGATCGTCAAGGGCACTAGGGCTAAGTCCACTAGGTGTAATTGTTCTACAACTTGCTCTATCAGAGTCAAGTGTATAAGGAGACAGGCAAACAGTAGAGAGCAGATGAGAAGAGACAGAGTCATGATGGCTATTGAAGAAGACCAAGATAGTGAGTCTTGGTCTTTGATGTGTATTACTTATACATGTATGGGGTTGCTTTAAAGCTCCCCTTGAATCAAGACAACTAGTAGTGTAAGTAGCTCAAACCCTACTACAGCTACTACTAGGAATGAGTCATAGTACACTAACATGTGATACTACGACGGCTGACTGATACCAAGTCCATGACTAATTATGGCTTACTGAGGGAGTCTTCACTGTACAGTAAGCATCCACTTCACGATCTGTGACACCCTACCACAGGGGCGTTAAGTACAATGTGTACTTCATAAGTCAATTGGATAATGGAAAGGCACAAGTCAGCTAAGACTCCATTGGATGATGGACACTGCAAGTATCACTTGTCCTCCTAAGGCACAAGGATAGTAATGGGGTAAAGCAGGGCTCAAGTGCAAAGGCAAGCGAACAGGTAACTCAAGCACACAGGCAAGTTCAGGTGGGATTTGTGAGATGGGAGTGTGGTATTACACAAGAAGTCAAGTCTACTGTACAAGTTAGATAGACAAGGTCTTTCATAGAAGTACATGGTGTTTGTCTGAGACAAACACATGGTGCAATCCTAAGATTTGAAACAGAGAATCACATATTGGGATTGTGCAGAGTCATGCGCTGATCAGATGAACTCAGAAACATACTGAAATTCTTAATGGGGAAAAGTAGTTGTTAAGGGGTGAGTGTGAAAAAGGAACAAAGTGAAATGGTAAGGTGTGTGAGATATGAGAAGTCCACAGGATTCATATGTGGGAAAGGAAGTAAGAAGAAGGAAATATGAGTCCAGAATCGTAACACTGCAGATTTTACGATTTTCCTCCTCTTTCACTATCTGGCCCCTGATCCGATTGTATGATAACTGTCCGTGCGTCTCACAGCTTCACTTCTTTCCTTCGCCGCACCTTACCTTCTGATGGACTTTCTGATCTGCCGCCCCGTCTGAACTATTTCCATTCACATCTGACTCACGTATGCTTCCACATATTCCCCTTGTTCCATATCGGAAGCCTCCTTTGTTAGCTCACTAGGACCCGTATCCTAGGATCGCGCCTTATGTTTGTCTTGTACATACATCCTGTACTTCTATAAAGGTCGACTCATACCTAGCTTGTACGGTAGACTTGACTTCTTGTGTAATACCACATCATCCGTCTCATGACCCTGAGTGAACTTGCCTTTGTGCTTGAGTTAACCTTTTCGCTCGCCTTTGCACTTGAGCCTGTCTTGACCTCCGCTATTATCCTTGTGTCCTGGGAGACCAAGTGATACTTGTGCACCATCATCTTCGGTCCTAACTGACCTGTGCCTTTCCGTGACCTGTTGTGACTTACGAAGTACACGTCGTACTTAACGCCCCTGTGGTGGCGTTACGGCAGAGGCCTGTGTGAGGCCTTGCAACACTTCACACCTCCCAAATGTGAACTGCCCTGGTTCTATATTTGGTCAAAATTTCCTTTTTGGGGGGTTTTTTTTTTGGGGGGGGTAAGGCAAAACCCCTTAGAATTTTACCAACCCCATGCAAATTTAAATTTCTTTTTGACCCCCCTTAATTCAGAAGAAATAAAATAAAAATATCCATTTCATTTAATATATATTGATCTGCCATTGTACAAATTTTGGAGTGCTCATGATGTGTCATTAGAGCTGGAGAAAATGTTTATTGTTAGATGTGGGCACAGTACTAAAATTGACTTTGATGAATGTGCGTCCCAATCTGGGCGGAGGCTTAATTTGTGGCGTGTGAATTTGCTCCACAGCCACAACGACAGTTCGAATTCTTCCCTCCCTTCCTCTCGTCTTACATCGCTTCTTCCCTGTTACCTCCACCTTCTCCCCATCTCGCACACTACGCCTTGCCGGTGAGCTTTCGTTGTCTTTCCTTTTCTTTTCCCCTTCAACTGACAATGGCGACATTGCTGTCGCAGGCCACCTTGCCGCCACCTCGACCCCGCTGCGACGCTGCGACGAGCGCCGCCCACCTCGACAGGCGCCATCTCGACACGGCCCCTACCGCCACGTCACCACTGCCTCAACTGCCCCAACCATCGACTTAAGGTAAGTTTTCTTTTTTTTGTTGTTCTTTTTCTGATTTCTCGAGCCGTTACAGGATAACGGCGGCCATCAGTCTCACCTCGACGCAGGCCACCTCGTCGCCGGACGCCTGTCACCGCCACCTCGACTCTACCACGCTGCTCTGACGAGCGCTGCACCGGCGCCATCTTGACATGGCCCCCACCGCCACGTCACCACTGCCCCAATTGCCCCAACCATTGAGTTAAGATATGTTTTCTTTTTTTTTTGTTCTTTTTCACCTCGACGCAGGCCATCTCGACCCCACTGCAACGAGCGCCGCTCACGTCGACCCCGCTGCAACGGCGCCACCTTGACACGGCCCCTACCGCCACGTCACCACTGCCTCAACCGTGACTTTAGATAAGTTTTCTTTTCTTTTTGTTCTTTCCTTATTTATAGAGCCGTTGCAGGATAACGGCGGCCACAAGTCCTGCCTCGACACAGGCCACCTCGCCGCCGGACGCCTGTCACCTCGACTCTACCACGCCGCCGCTGCCACATTGATCCCGCTGCGATGAGCACCGCCCACCTCGACCACGCTACACCGGCGCCATCCCCAAGCTGCTGCATGATAACGGCGGCCACCAGTCTCACCTCGACACTGGCCACCTCGCCGCCGGGCCCCTGCCACCGCCACCCAGTTGCCACCTCAACCCCGCCACGCCACCGCCACTACGACGCCCCAGCGCAGTGCCGCCCACCTCGACCACGCTGCGCCGTCGCCTTCATGGTGACGCGGGCCCCACCGCCACACACCACAGGTCCCACCTCGACGCACGCCACCCACAGTCGCTGCAACCATACACTAGCACTAGCCCCCCCTGTATTTAACTAGATGCTAGTATTATTATTAATATGATTAAATATTTGTGACAAATTTAGTGTGACTGTGACATTATGAGTGACCTGACTATGTCTTGACTTTCATAGTCAGTTGGAAGTCAATTAAAGTCAATAAAAAAGTCAATGACTTCCAAATGACTTTTCATTGACTTTTTAATGACTGGCACTTGACTTCTGTAGTCAACAAAAGTCAATAAAAAGTCAATGACTTATCATTGACCTTTTGTTGACTTTTTAATGACTGGAACTTGACTTCTGTAGTCAATGAAAAGTCAACAAAAGGTCATTGACTACCAAGTGACTATCCATTGACCTTAGCCTGACTATACATTGACCTTAGCCTGACTTTTTCTTGACTAAAACCTGACTTTCAAAGTCAATAAAATAGGACGTCAGTCAATGAAAAGTCAACAAAAAGTCATTGACTACCAAGTGACTATACATTGACCTTAGCTTGACTTTTTCTTGACTAAAACCTGATTTTCAAAGTCAATAAAAGGTCATTGACTACCAAGTGACTATACATTGACCTTAGCTTGACTTTTGTGTGACTAAAGCCTGACTTTCAAAGTCAAAAAAATAGGATGTCAGTCAAGTGAAAGTCAACGACTTTTAGCTGACTTTTGAATGACTTTTGAATGACTTTCTTTTTTACTGAGAGTGATGCCTGTAACGTCTCGTCTGGAATGTGGACTCTGACTCATCGGTGATGACTTACGAGTGTCAGGAGTAATTAGTCATGGACTGCGCAGCATCAGTCAGCTGTATGGTTGGGCATGTGATTGTACGATATGACTCATTCCTAGTAGTAGTTGTATTAGGGTTCACTCTACTTATGCTATTGGCTAGCTACGATTCGGAAGGAGCTTGAAAGCTACCTTGTACCTGTATATAAGGACTCGCCAGAAGACCAGGATCCGCATCTTGGTCTTCTTCAAATACCACTTCCTGTCTCGTCCTCTATACAAGGGATCTTCCCTTAGTGAGTCCACTCGTCCGGCATATCCCTTGGATCCCCGTGACCCTCATCTGGCCTTCGGCTACCCGTGTGTTTGATAAACCGCGTGGACAGTGAACTACCCAGCAGGCACACTCTGTCATCAAGTGTTCCTCTATCACAACGAACGTGTCTCCAAGCCATTCCACCAAATCTACGTCGTCGACCACGAATCTTGGGATGAACTCAAAGTCATCCGATCTCCACCGATCTCCCTTCCACTAGGAGAACCCCTCCACGGATATCTAGGACCAGAGGATCGTCTATTCCCCCATCCTGTTGATATACATACTACTTCTGCGAACAGGAACTACTACCTACCGAGAGGATCAGCACATCAACTCACCTAAGTCAGGCAAACGTCCGTGGTAGACGTTACATGCCTGAGAGGATGGCCTTGACGAGGTATTCTATCGTTAGCGGTGTCCATAGCGGTGGTAGAAGCAAGACGAAACTGATTTTTGGAAACCGTGGTCTTCAACTTGGAGTGTGCCTTGGTGACCGGACTTCCAACCAACTTTCGCCAGTTGGATTGCAAACCAGAAGCTACTGCTACTACACTACCATATTTTGGCCTTTTCTGCGACCTGTTCGTAAATACTTTTGAGTCACAGTTTTATAATCGGGACAAATGAGCAACTTACCACACGTTGAGGGAGCCAAATGTTTCTTTGTCACTGTAGTACTTCTGAGCGATGGGCTCTGACTTTCTCTTGAGCCCCAGAGGTAATGCTGGTAATGACTTGTGGAGTAGTGTGACCTCGTCACGCAGCCCATACTCAACTCGCTTCTGGACGACAGTGAGTCCATTGCAAACAAATGAGGTAAGCCTGAACAACCTTTTTCTTAGTCACTTGCTTACCCTTACCCTTTTTTTGTCGCTTGCTTACCCTTTTTCTTAGACTTTCTTTCTTTGATATCGCTGTCGCTAGAAGTTTCACCATCTTCCTTGTCTTCGTCTTCATTCTCGTCGCCTTCTTCATCGTCTTTGTCATCGTCGTCTCCGCTCTCGTCCTCGTCACCGTCTTCATCTGTGTCAGGATCGTTGTGATATTCATCGTCAGTGTCATCGTCCTCACTCTCAGCTGCATTGACTTGAAGCTTTTTGGTGTCCAACATTGGGGCATCTTCGCCGTCTCTGGCATCGGCACGTTCACCCAGGTTGTCGCTGGTAGTTTATGATCAACTCGGAGCCAGCCCTCAAGCTCACCACTTACCTCAGGTCTGCAATGATGGCTAGTCCTGACGTGTTATCCTCATCGAGCTCCGCTTTGCGGTAGGTGGCTCCATTTCCACGGGTGCTGTTAGGGTAGGCCCTGTCCTCCTTCCGAAGGGCGTCTTCGAGCTTGGCAATCCGTATAACCGCTTCCTTTCAGCGCATTTGAATTTTCAACGCAGCGTCTGCTTTTCTCTCGGCCTCCTCTTTGTCCATGGCAGCCTTTTCTGCGGTAGTACGACACTTCTGTTTATTGTCGAGTAGAATTCTCCCCGGGTGAGTATTCGCATTTGTGCGTTTTGGACGCTCCGCCATTATTATGGCAAGGAAGTATGGGAGAGGAAAAGTGATGGTCCGACACACTAAGTCACTCAGTGTTCTTTTATCGTTCGTGAATTGAATGACTGATTTCCAACATTCATCCACCGAGTCCTCAAACGCCGTGACTACATACTCCGGTGCGTTGCCAATTTGAACTTCGATTGCCAATCCCCTGCCTTCAGCCAGACCATCCCCGCGTCAATACCGTTGAAAGTACCACTGCCGTCCACAGTGTATGCTAAGGGTTCCAACATCATGTTACTATGTTATTCGCCTCCCACACGAGTGTACCACTCAAGAGGGACTGCAATAATGGGCGCCGAGGTAAGCAACTGATGCGGTTTAGTGTACTATTCACTAAGTGAGCGCATCAATTCAATATCTCAGCTCAGATGCCGTAGTATCAAACGCGGGTTCATACGCTGTGGGTTCATATGCCGTGGATTACGTGGGTTCATATGCCGTTACTTCATACCACGACGTGCTGCCAATTCCCAACCTCCCGCCTTTCGAGGAGATTGTCGATGTGGATGAAATTCCCAATCTCCTACTTTCGTCTGTGCCATCTGAGGAGATTACTGTGTCGATGCAGGTGAAGGGTCCACTGACGCATTTGCCAGTGCAGTGTACATTAGGGGTTCCATCGCCAGTTTTACACCATGTTACACAAGCACACCACCCAAGAGGGGGCCGCATTATTGTGCGCCGAAGTAAGTGGCTTGATGTGGTTTAGTGTATTCACCCAAGCGAACAGCTTACAGTACTACGATCTAGCGTTCCTACTTTTTGTTTGAGTGGCTGAGTCGCGTTGACGGTCTGTGCTGATATACTAGTTCCACAACTCAAACATATTGCCCCAGCATGGCACTGTATCCGGGCCAAGTCCTCCACTGTATGTCACCGTATTGTCCTCTGACATTCGCCTCCCAACGCGGGTGAACAACCCACATCCGGTCGGTGCATGGCTTGTTGGAGTTTCCAGCGCAACATTCTCCACATCCTGCAGGCACACCGCCTACCCAGTCACCTCCAACAAGCCCCCAACTTCCTTCCCTGAGCACGCCACCTATTCACTCGCCTCCAACAAGTCCTCGTCCACCCAACTCCCCTGCTCCTCCCCATGACGTGGCAGGGAATCGTCACTGTCAGAGGCTCCGCAAACAGACGCATCCTTACTGTGATGGTATGCAGCTTCCCTAGAATTGCTCGTTGGACCAATAACGAAATGTTCCGTATAGGACGCGCAACTGATGCTGACGGGAACATGTTGCCAGATGCAACGCCCCCACCCCTGCGCTGCGATTTACCGCCGAATGACTGGACTCCCTTCAGCAGCGGCGTGGAGTTCCTTCTGGCTGACTTTCTGTTCCACAAGGTGCAAATGTCAGCTTCAAATATCAATGAGCTCCTCAAGTACTGGGCGCAATCGGTGACACAGGATGAAACATTGTCTCCATTCGACTTGTGCCACAGCTTATATGTGACAATTGATGCTATATGTGATGGCGATGCTCCGTGGCAGTGCATGACGGTCAGTGCCGCAACCGATGATCTTTCAGAGGACGTGCCGTTATGGAAAAGGCAAGATTTCAAAGTGTGGTACAGGGACCCGGATGTTGTCATTGCTAATCTTCTAGATAACCCCGACTTTGCATCGCAGTTTGATGCCGCTCCATACATCGCAACCAATAGCCAGGGTAAACGGCGATGGACTGACTTTATGAGTGGGCAATTTGCGTGGCGACGGAGCATAAGTGTAATTTCTATTGTCCTTTAAGCTCTCTACTTAGCATCGTTTTCAGGACATGATATACAATGTCGACCACACAACAGAGGGTGCCATGTACTGTGCCGTCGTCCTGGGAAGCGACAAGACGACTGTCAGTGTCGCCACCGGCCACGTTGAATATCACCCATTGTACTTATCGATTGGCAATATACATAACGAAGCTCGACGCGGACACAGACATGGAGTGGTACCCATCGCTTTCCTTGCGATTCCCAAGTGTACGCATCCTTCTCACTTTAAATGGTATTCTACTTATTCTCCATTCCCGGCCCTCACTCTAGGTGGTAGAGCAGACGATGAAAGTCCGGAGTTCTGAAGGTTCAAGCGCCGGCTGTATCATACGAGTATAAGTGCTGTTTTGGAATCGCTGCGCCCCGGAATGACTACACCTGTAGTGCGCCGCTGTCCCGACGGACACTATCGTTGTGTGGTGTATGATATAGGCCCATTCATCGCTGACTATCCCGAGCAAGTCATGCTTTCAGGGATTGTACAGGGCTGGTGCGCGAGGTATGTGTATGCGTTTTTCTGGTATGGCTAAGCACTCATGACTCACAGATGTACTGCGAAGTCAAGAAACCTGGACGGAGAAGCAGGACGCCGAACACGTACTCTTTCTGATCTTCTACGGACCACCACTCCAATCAGCTCGGCGGAGCTACGGGGCACATACGGTATTGATGATGATATCATCGTGGGTCTGGCAACCTTCCCCCCCCCCTTTCTATTGACTAGAATTGCTCCTTTCTTTTTAGCCCTTCACAAATGACTTTCCTCGCGCCGACATCCATGAAAGTTTATCGCCTGACTTGTTGCATCAAATTATCAAGGGTTGCTTCAAGGACCACCTTGTATCCTGGGTGGGCGATTACATCAAAGCGGCATACGGCAAGTCCATCAGCATTTTGTTCAAGGACTGGACGACCTGGATGTACTGGGAGAACTGGAAGATATTTGCCAGTCAGTTCCCAGACAGGTTCCAGAATGCCAGAGGTCAATGTTGTTTCCAGATCCTTGACTTTCTGCCAGATGTCCTGCCAGGTAAGACCTGTCTTTCACTTTCTTTCCAGGCATTGTTCCAGGCGGACCAGGCCTCACTTCATTTGTCAGACCAGACAAGAATTATCATAATGTCTATGCAGTAAACATGTAGGGACCGACACGGGTCACCCGCGTGTCGATCAGCCACAACCCGTACCGGGGACAGGTGAAGTAGGTCGCGGGTTTGACGTGTTGCGATCGGACTCATCGGTACGGACTGCGGACTCATGGGGTTCTGACTACCCTAGTATTAGTCAGGGACAGTCGTCTCAGTCAGCCTCAGGGCTGTTATCACATGTATATCTCATCGGACTCGTGACTCGTTCCTAGGATAGTTGTAGTAGGGTTCGAGCTACTATCGCTACTGGGTACCCTACGTTTAGGAGGAGCTTCAAAGCTCCTCGTCAATTGTGTAAAGGACTAGTAGTACGAAGACCGAGCTCCCTAGCTTGGTCTTCTTGAATCCTCAGTCCAATTCTCGTCTCATCCCTTCTTGTCTGTCTTCTTCTCTCTCTCTGCCTGCTGGTGCGTCTGGCTCTTGTAGAGCAGATCGCCCGACGACGTATACGCCTGGTGGACTTTGCCCCAGTGCTCACACTGATCACGTTCCTGCTCAGGACGTGTATCCATATTCGCTAAGTTGTCTCTCGCATATCGAGCCACTCTGTCACCGCTCAAGTCGAGCACTGTTAGGACAGGCCTAACGCAACATGACGGGTACCCATGCTACCCGCATACCCCTGCGTGCAATCAAGTATACTACTGGC
This sequence comes from Lactarius pseudohatsudake, assembly GCA_021525015.1. Classification (NCBI taxonomy): domain Eukaryota; kingdom Fungi; phylum Basidiomycota; class Agaricomycetes; order Russulales; family Russulaceae; genus Lactarius; species Lactarius pseudohatsudake. Next base: position 16,095 of record JAKELH010000069.1, on the reverse strand, counting down.
ACTAGTAGTACTACTGTTGTTGTCGCCGCCCTGTGGTTGTTGTGGAGTCGATGTGGACTCGTAGTCACCGTCGTCATCGCCTTGTGCTCGCCCCATCACCATCACCGTCACCGTGGCGGTCGTGGCCGCCCCTGTTGCCATCGCTGTTGCCATCGCCATCGCCTCGTCGTAATCGTCCATTGTAGTCGCCCCGTGGCCGTCGTAGTTGTCGTCGTAGTCGCCTTTATAATCGCCGTAGTCATGATCCGGGATGTGACACCAATTCGTAACATGGACATGTACGATGCTGGAATGCGTGAGTGAAGCAATAAGGCAATGTAGCGAATGCGATGTATATACCTGTCGACATTAGTAACATGTTACCCAGCACCATAATATCAAGACGTTCTAAATTTCGGACGCACTCTGGAATTTCACCCTCTGAAACTGGAGAGCTGGTTGGGCCGTTGAAGCCCGAAACGAGGGAATGAGACAGATTAGAAAAACTGAAATTGAATATACAAACTATGATTAAAAGCCGTTCTCCTCTGCTCTTCACCTCATCTCTTCGCAGAGTTGGCCCCCATGCCGATGGCCGTCACATTGGCACAGCTCCCACAGATTGGGTAAGGATTGAGCTAGAGGGGGCCATCGGTTGGAGGTAAACGTGACCTGATGAGGTGTCACACCTAGGAACGTACGTATCGAGTCGTTTGTGGCGATACCGACAATGTTGGTGAGATAGAGGCCGAGTGAGGTAATGGAGGCGACGAGTGGTGGGAGAATGGTGGGATGTGAGCGGCGTAGGGAATGAGGGTTGTGATGGTGAGCGAGAGAGGGGTGAAAGGTATGCGAGGGGCGAGCGAGGGGGGGAGAAGGGAGCGAGAGGGGTGAGCGAGAGGAGGGGGAGAGGCGCGAGGGTTGACTTACATAGGCCAAGCTCGCTTGTGGACAACGTAGACGAGACCGAAAAGGCTCGGTCAAGAAAGGGGGAACGGCCAAGGGAGCGACCACAAGCACGCATAAAAGCAGAAACAAATAGACAGTGACCAGGTAACCCTAGTGGCGGGGAAGTGCACCTTGAGATGCTGCAAAAGATAGAGGGCAGCGAATGTAACCGAGGGGTGAAAGCGAGTACACTGGCAGTGATAGTAAGCGAACAACGAACGGCGACATTAGACATTACTAAGAAGGTAATAAAACGTACCAGTGGGTCCATGAGATGAGGTCGTGGTGCGGGACGTTGGAAGTGGCTAGCGAGACATTGGAGGAGAGGCGCTGGTTCCCTGCGTGGAGGCAGATGCTGCATTGGGAACTGCAGCCTGCCAGGCAAGTCGTACCACGCAAAGGGGGCCAAGGCAGAAGGCAGGGGTGGGCAGAAAAGGGCGATGGGGCGGATGGCTACATTTTGGACCAGACCATGGAAAACGTGTGAAAGTAACAGTAAGAATGAAAAATGGTTCTGTCAAACAAAATAGGGAGGCAAGGTAATGAGTACGCGACGCAAGGGGACAAACCGTAGATGACGGGTTTTGCCGGCCCGTAGTGAACCCTACCGACTTCCGGGGCAATCACGCAAAGAAAAGGGGGAAACAAGCGCTTTGTATTGAGCAAAAATATAAAGAGAACTCCAACTACGTCCGAGTCAAGTAGGTGGGGAGTAAGAGAGGTGTCAGGGAAGCCGGTGACGATCGAGAAACGAGGTAAAGGAGCCGAATTTGAGACGACGGCGCCGTCGACACAGTCCATAGTAGATAGAGATGGTTCAACGGCAATAGATTCATGTATGTACAAATTAGACGACACTTCGAGTACCAAGAAGTACGACATTCAACCCTAAAAGTCTGCAAAGTATGGACTTTCGATAGTGCGACGCCGGAAGCGCATATGGTCATTATCTACTGTTTCCTTGATATACCTTAGGCACACCGGGTGAGCAAGTCGCATTTATGAGTTAAGAACGATACTCACATTTTCCAGCCAGGACTGTCCCACGCTGGGCCATATTGCTCTGAGGTTAAGTGTGCGGCAAACCACTCCTCAACCATGCTCCAGAAATAGCCTCCTTTTTGACGATTGGTACTACGCTCGTGCTTCTCTTCACGTGAGCCTTTGTTAGTCGCAGTTGATGCAGTGCTGCCCCCTGGCAGTAGTACGTAGTCGTCGTCTCCATCTTCATCCGCTTCTCCAACACCAAGGAGGTCGGGATTATCAAGCGCAAAACGGCGCTAGAGGGTTTGGTGAGACGACATATATTATACTGAGTGCTGTTACATACCAGGATCGCCACGTGTTGAATGGTGTGTGCATTGACGACATGGGTGACATTTGAGGGTTGGAAACGGGTTGCGACTTCATAAACGAAGTCATTCAAAGTGAAATTCTTGTCGTCATCGTCACTGACGCTGTTACGAATCTGCAAATTTATGAGTAGCGCTCTGGCAGGAGATGACAATGGAACATACCAGTTCAAAATACTCGTCGCGCACACTGGAACATGCATGCTTGATTGCGGTCATCAACGACTTCTGATGGGAAACGTTGCAGCAGATGAATCGGAGATCTTTCTGGTTTTTACGAATCCTTGCCTACAAAATGTCAATTACACGGTGATTGAGTGCACGAAATACTATTACCTCAACATCCAAGTGAATCTGCATGTACGAGACTCGCTTTGGTTCAAAAATGACCTCCCCGGCGATGAGGCGGATATTCGTCTATAGGCCATTCAATGAAGGACACCGGAAATTATACAGATAACATACCTTCCGCTCAGATGTGAGATAGAAAGTGTCTTCGAATCGGGAAGACACATCCATTAGCATCGTTTCAAACCGTTGCAATGACTCTGCACGGTCACGTAGCTCCCTCATAATTTCGTAAAGGACCCCCAGAGTATACGTGCGCGTTGAGAGGTCTGACTTGGACAAGTCTCCGCCCATCTTCATAGTTGTTAGTCGGTTAGAAAATTGTTAAGACAGGACTTACTTGAGCGAAGGAATGGAGACCGGCATGGAATTCCTGGTCACTGTCTCCAAAACCAAAGCTGTTTGCGACCATTTCGACAAAAGAGGCATCGAGACCAGTCCTTCCGGGCGACTCAGGCTCTAAAGCGGGGTCATACACAAGCGATGTGTCATTGAAGCTAGAGGAAGGTAGACGAGGTGGCGAGGTACGACATGGGCTCCATGGGGTCTGTGCATGATGGCCCGGCGGGTGAAAAGCCCTCTGAGTGCTGGGAACTTGCGAGGGGGGCGTGTAGTAGTAATGGGTCGTCGGGTTTGAATCAATTGATCCAGAGGGGCCAAAAGGTGGCGAACTCCCTTGTGTAGAGGGAGCGCAGGGAGCCCGAGATGCGTTGGGCACTTGGAGAGGGAAGAGAAATTTGGCGTCCATCGAGCTCCTAAGAGTCAAGAGCAAAACTCTGCTTTTCGTCAGAGAGCCTGCGATGCTGGTTCGTATTCAGGGGGCTCTGAGTGCTGTGTAGTGGCTCGGCCGTGCTGGGCTAGCCACTGCAGGTTAGCCGATTGAAACACCGAACTGAGTTGAAACTTTGCGCTACTGTATTCATTATGGCGGGCATGGCGGGGCAGGAAAGATACATCAAGCTGTGACAGTGTTACCGTGACGGCGCTGCGTGTTTGATTTGCAATGATGGTACGAGCTAATTGCATGATTGATTTTCGAGACATACTAATTCTACCAATGCTAGTTGTGAACCTCGCACCCACGCGTCCATCAGGTGGCACCACTAACGAACAGAGCTGTCCGCAGTGTGACTCGATCGTCGGGTCTAAGAAAGGAGAAGTCAATTTGCATGGTCGGGTAGTATCCGAGCGTGTCGGAACTCGGGGAGAAGTATAACCGGACCGGTGCAGGAACCATCAATGCGCATCAATAGGGAAAATGGGCGAAGCACGAACGGTGAACCGTCTAGACCACCACCTCAAATGAGTGATGGTCTGCATATTTATTGACGTAGTACATTGAAAATATGTCTAGGGAGTTGGAATAATGAAGCCGATGGGGAATGGACCCTGAACCAAAAACTGGTATCAGGTGAACGTTATGCAAGATTGTCTCGATGTGTACGACGGACTGAGCAGGCTGCGAGCCCATGAACTCTGGCTGAACTCTCCACATCCCTGCAACAGGATCCGGACCCCAGCCTACACGCTTAAAGCGATCAATGAGGGCACAAGGGTAAACTGTTTCATTATACGTAAAAGAGAAAAATGTACGAACGCGCCCAACGATCATTCCCCGCATGCCTGGCCAGTCCTGATCCTCTACAATCAGGACACAATCGTATCGTGCTTCCTTCCGACGCCAAGAAGGTGTTGACCGGATTATTTGGCGGTGCATGCCATGCGAGCCCGAAACGTCGCTCGGCGCATAGAATATGGCACGTGCAGAATGGAACACCAACACCTTTGATTGGATGTTGGGAAGGGCTACCCAGGGCTGCTGCACTGCAGGCAGTTCATCGGGGTTGAGCTGGTCGAAGAGGAATTGCTGCACGAGTAGTGGCAGGTTAGGCGTGTGAATGTGTTCTGTGAGTGAAGCGAGATCACTGGGGTACCTGGACTCTGCGACATTAGTTTCCTCTGTTGCGAGAATTGAAAAGGGAGGACTTACGTGGGCGAACGGCAAGAACCACCTCGCCGTCGATATCGCCGTCGATAGCACCATCGGCGTCTTCCTCATTGCGACTGGCAGGTCTTGTGACTGGGTTTGGCATTCGCTCTTTGGACAACATCCCACGTGCTATGAAATTGACATGAGCAGACAGGAGCTTGTCAAGTCGCTGGTTCGTCAGCAACATCTGGCCAAGTGGCTCGTAACGATTTGAGCGTCGCCACGGTTTCTTCACTGCGGTGATGTGCCGAGATTCAGTAATCGAAGAGCATAGCCCATTCGGTGCACCAAATTCTTGAATCAGGTGCACATAATGTACCATGGAGTGTTGGCGTGGGAGATTGAAACCCTTGGGGCGGACACCGGACGTGCGGAAGATCTCACGGGTTGCGTGAAATGTCCGCAGTGCCTTTCCGATGGCGGACAGATCGGACTCGCTAATTTCAGAGCGCCGTACAAGATAGCAGAAGTCCAAAAATGCGGAGAGACACTGAACCAATTGTGGAGGCACATACTCTGCAATAGCGGGTATGTAGACCTTGTATTGCGTCAGTGGAATCAAAGACTCGGACCCCCAAACGTCGACCCGAGCGTACTCACCTTCATCAACGCCTTCGAATCATCTCCCGTCCACTGTTTAAACCGTCGACCGTGCTTAAATCGACGTAGTCCGGGGAATGGTGGGGTCATTGCGATCCTATGCGACAGTTGTAGGATGATATTACGACATGGGGGTACACACATACCTTCGATCAATGTCATCCAGGATCTCGTCGGCGCGAGACTTGGTGTATATTGTTGCAATATACTTGCATGTCCATTTGACCAGGTGGTCCTTGAACGAACCCTTGATGATTTGATGCAGTAAATCCGGCGAGAGACTTTCATAGATATCGGCACGTGGAAAGTCATTGGTGAACGGCTAAGAAACGAGTTTGAGTCACCTATGCACAAATAAGAGCGACGTACGTACAACGATGTCGTCATCGAACCCATACGTATCCCACAGCTCGGCAGAGCTGAAGGAAGAGCTGGACACGAGAAGGTCGGTTAACGCTTGCGTTCGACGACCTCCGCCTCCATCCAGATTTCTTGCTTGAGCAGTGCATCTACATGGAGAGCGTATAGGAGCGTCTGTAAGTGAGCCAGTGTCAGGGGTGGAGTGGAGATTCCATACCTCGCACACCAGCCTTGTACCACCCCCGCAAGCATAATTTGTTCAGGGTAGTCAGCAATAAACGGTCCAATATCGAATACCACGCGACGATAGTGTCCATCTGGACAGCGACGCACTACAGGCATAGTCATTGCTGGTCGCAATGACTCCAAGATAGCGCTGATGGAAGAGTGGTACAACTGTCGTTTAAATGTGCGGAAATTGGGGTCGTCGTCGAACCCTCTGCCAGCTGGATAGAGGGTTTAATGAGTAAATATCTGTGGATCTGAAAATGACAATGACGAACCTTTGGGAATCGCAAGAAATGCGATTGGTATGACTCCGTTCCTGTGTCCACGCCGAGCCTCGTTGTGAAGATTGCCCACAGACAAGTATAGTGGGTGGTACTCGACGTGCCCTGTTGCGACACTGACAGTTGTTTTGTCACTCCCTAGTATCACGGCGCAGTACATGGCGCCCTCGATTGTCGGATCGTCCTCATATATCATGGTCTACCAATAGTGGACATGTAGTCAGAACACTAATAATATACTCGGATATGAAGTAGACTAGTAGTACTCACGCTCCGTCGCCACGCAAAGTGCCCACTCATGAAATCTGTCCATCTACGTTCACCTTGGGTGTTGGTCATGATATATGGAGCGGTGTCGAACTGAGAAGCGAAGTCTGGATTATCAAGTAGGTTGCGGATGACTACGTCTGGATCCCGATACCAGACCTCGTATTCTTCCCTTTTCCAAGAAGGTGCATGCTCCGGAATATCCGAGTCCGAGTCGTTGGATGCCACATTGACAGATAAGCACTGCCATGGAGCGTCGCCATCCTGTATGGCGTCAATTGTCGCATAGAGAGTACGATGTGAATCATATGGGGCCGCGATGTCATATTTCTCCACAGATAGTGCCCAGAAATCAAAAAGTTCGTTAATATTTGATGCTGACATCTGGGCCTTACGGAACAAAAAGTCTGCTAGGAGGAACTGCGCAGCATCTTTGAAAGGACTCCAGTCATCAGGTGGTAAATCGGAGCGTGCAGGGGGAGGCGTCGCTTCTGGCAATGTATTTCCGTTGATGTCAGTAGCACATCCTGAGCGATAAGGTGATAAGCATTGCAGTCAGTCTATGCCAGTGGGTGAACAAAGGCGAAATTCTATACCGTAGAGTCGAGAGTGTTTTCGCTTGTGGAATTGCTGAGGATGATGGTTCACAGGGGGATGGTTGTCGTGATCTGTGTCGGCAGCAGCGGTGGCAGAAGGACTTAGTGGCGGCTGCGGACTAGCGATTGGAGGGCTCAGAGGCTGCTGGTGGCCGGTGGTGGAAAGGCTTGGTGATCGCGGAGGACTTCCGGGAGGTGACTGGGTTGGTGCTGTGCTTGCGCGAGTTGCTTGGTGTGCGGTCGGAACCCTACGTAGATGATGGACTTTGCGAATGTGCTTCGTTCGCCCACGATGACCAATAAATTTCTTCCAACAGCCCAGGTAAGGACAAGGGATATGGATCTGGACCATATGACAATATGGGGAGTGGATTTTCGAACATAAACAATAGCCCTGACTAAGTGAATTTGTTGATTGATGCACGGGCCAAAAAGAGGTAGGAACGCAGTTGTAGTCGGTTAGCGTCCAAATCAACCCCCTGGTCCTTACCACCCAACCACCCAAACCACCCTGCATACGTGTCTGTTATTCCGACCATGGAAGATGAGATCCCTAGGCCACGGCCTCGTTGTGTAAACACGAATACTCACCCTGGGAAAATCGTAAACGACCTTAAACAGAAACGCCGCACTACGGCCGAAAAAGTCGCTGATGACAAAGCCAAAGCATCCAAAGAAAAGGAAGAAACCACCAAAGCCAAGAAAACTCGACAAGCGGAAGTTGCCCAAGTCGCTGAGTTCGAAGATGCTCTTCGCCGAGAGGATAGAGCCTATCCCAACATTGTCAATGAAGGCGACACTGACTCGGATACTCACAAGTTGAGGGCTAGCAACGACGAATCTGAGGTGGTTCGCTCAGAGGCCGAGGTGCCCAAAGACATAGCGTCCAACACAAAATCCCAGAGGTAGATAATGTCCACGTTGATGACATCCGAGCTGATCGCTGACCGTTAACATACTCCCAGTGAGAGTAACCTTGATGATGATGTGCATATGTCTGGACCAGAAGATCCTGAAGGCCATCAAGTTGTGGTTTGAGATACCGATGACGACGACAGTGATGACGAGTACCAAAATGACCCCGACCAGGAAGACCCAGATACAGACAAAGAGGAGAGTGAACACCCGGACAGCGGACTTGAAGAACTGGAAGAAGAAATCGTGGCAAGGAAGATGGAAAAGAAGGGAAAGAAAAAACGCAAAGGGAGCGTTGATAAAAAAAAAAAAAGGTAGTCACACGTTCCCATTATCATGATGGAAGACTCACACGCTTTATCCCCATGAGGCGCCAACTCCGGCAAAATCTGGGCTCCGTGAAGAGATCACCCAAGTGCGCAAGACATCTGCAGTGTCGGGACAGAAGAGAAAGCCTGGGCCTGAGCCAGTCAAGGACAGTAGCGACGAAAGTGAAGATGAAGAGGAGCGTACTAAACGGTGAGTAGACCGGTGACCGGTGACCGACACCTGACCATTGATCACGTACGATCACGTACTTGATGACAGGCCGCAGAAAACAATCAAGAAACGAAAGGGCGACACTGCCCCTGCCAGTGGTTTGCGGACGGACTGGCGGAAGCTCATCGACCACTCAGGCTCCAGGAGCGAATACTACAAGAAGACCGCCTCACTGAAAGACCCTACCACCCAGCCCCGGACCCCGACCATTTTGGATGCCAACGACGACCATGTTACAGTGGCAAGTGAGCTATCCCAATCAAGACTGTCCTCTCGGACATCGGCATTGCAAAGCACGAGCAATGGGCTGGATGGTGGTGTACAAGATCTCTGGCCGTCAGGTACTTTCGACAACGACAAGGATTCTCGCTCATTGCAGGCCGCCCGTGCTGCGAAGAAGGCAAAGGTACCTGGTGCGTTTACTAGCCAACTTACTTCAACTTGCCAGCGTCCTCACGTAGTGAGTCGAAATTGGCAGTTCAACACCAAGCTGGGTCGCGGCCATCCGCAAGTTATACCAACAATCGCACCACATCTGTGGTATGTTATTGTACCCTTGTAACGCTCGCTGAACAACTCTATTTCGCAGGTGGGCCCAGTGGTGAAGAAAAAGGACATCAATACTGCAGGCCTCACGCGAGGACCCATCGTTAAGACCGAGGGCAACGAACTGTCAAAACCTTACCGGCTCCTCAAAGTCTCCGATATCCCAGTCGCAGGAGAACACGAACTCCCACAATGGGATCGCATCGTTCGTGGAGTGCTTGACTGGGCAGGGACATTACCGGATACCTTTGGGACTAACGAGCATCCCGATCTCTTAGACACGGTACAGGGTTTGTGGGACAAATGTCTGCCCGAGAGAACAGAAGATGTGCGCGTCAATCCAGCCATCAAGAAAGTGGTGAGTCGGGCCGCCTCTTATATGACCACTGCGAGTATTTTGACTGACTTTGTGATTTTTTTGAGGTCATTGACCGTCTCAACGAATGGCGAAGCGCCATCGGCAAGAAGGCGGTCGCGGTCATCAATGACTTTATCAAGCACGATGCCACACTGAGAAGGGATTCGGCCGAAGTCGCAAGCTTCATTCATGGATTGCTGCCCTATCCGAACGAACAACCTGTTGCGTTCCCACTGATATATTCTAATCCGAAGGTGCGTGTGTCCACACCCATTCGTTTCGCGAGGTGCTGATGCCTTTGGTGCTCAAAGGCATCCAAAGGATCATGGTTGGCCCCCCTGCTCCTCCAGGTGTTCGCCGTGCACCTCCGGCGAGTAACGAAAGCGCCAACAAATTTCGGTTTCCCCGCTGGTGCCTTAGCACTTAGCACAGCCGCAGTAAGTCGTCTCTCACGTGCGTGTACAACACTAATCATACCATGCAGTTGGAACGTGGCCTTACGCTCTTCAAAACCGGGGTCAATATTCGAGATGAGAAGGATGCCAACAATGCTGGCCGCACGTTCGATAACAACCCCTGGGGCACGATCGCGTGCCAGTATGCTCAGTCAACTTGCGACCTAAGTGAACGCAAATGGGGGCAAGTCATCGGCGCAGCTTCAATTTATCTCGCAGATCGTGTAGGGGCCCCAAACGTGGAAGCTCAACATATCCCAGTCATTCCGGATGGTCGTAGCAGGATCGCGGTGTCTGACGATGAAGCGGATGACGAGGCGGACATCTAGGGACTCGTAAGGGAGTGGACTTGGACGACGGACTCGGAAATCGTATGCTGCGTATATAGAACGATAGTACATAAATACACGAGCCCCAGTCTGGACAATGACTGCCGACGTCTCGGACGACGGACTCGGAAATCGTATGCCGCATATATAGAACTATAGTACATAAATACACAAGCCCCTGTCTGGACAATGACTGCCGACGTCTGTATAAATCTTCGAGACTGTCTGGGATAAACGTGACTGGCGGCCATCTGTGTGAATCCTCAAGACTGTTCCTGAGACTGTTTTCATGACTGGTGGTGTTTCTGTGTGTATATTCTTCGATCCTGGACAGATGACTGGATGGACACGGAAAATCTGTATTCACCTCTGTATCTACATCTGGACATGACTGGGATGTGTCTGTTGTCAGTATGTCAGTCTGGCTCGGTCAGGATCAATCTGTATCCAGACTCAAATCTGGTGGACTGATGCGCTGGGCCCAGTACCCCCAGTACCTCCCAGGCCCTCAGAAAAAATGCTGATGTCTCGTGCTGAAGAAATACTTGATGATATCGATAGAAGGTGTGTGTCTGGGGCTATGTCAATGAAAACACTAATACCGTGCTGCTTCCATTATGTAGAATTGCCCTGACACCACCCTTCCCGGGATTACGCTGCTTCAAACACGGTCGCTGGTTTAAGCAATGGACAGGGGACGATTCAAAAGCCCTGATGAAGGTACGGGTTTCTATACAAATTAGGCGCCTGTGTATTCCTGATGGCTGCTGTGATTTGTAAGGTCTATTTACCGTCTATCACGGAATATGTGCCTTCACATTTGACACAGTGTCTCTCCGCCTTTCTGGATTTTTGCTACATCGTGAGGCGCTCTGAGATTGGCGAGTCAGATCTGGCTACTCTCACGAAGGTGTTGACAAAGTTTCACACTTCCTGCGAGGTCTTTCGTACCGCTGGTGTCACGAACCTATAAACTTGGGTCATGACTCAGGCGTCTAAGACCAGTCCGCGCCGGCCCAGTCTTATGTGATCACCTTCCTAAAGGGGAAATCCGAAGTCGGAGTTTGAATTCTGTACTCCGACGATCACGTGATCAGTCACGTGATCTCCCACCGTTTATCAAGTCACCTGACGACTGAGAGTCGTACCATTCCTTGGATTTATCTGATTGGACTGCGGAGCGCAGTCGAGCCACTTCTACAATTATTTTGATTGGACTGCGGAGCAGTCACGTCATATGGCGTCATCGACTGCGGAGCAGTCGTACGACATTATCTGGTTTTCTCATTGGACACTATTCTTAGATGTCTCTGGAATGTTCCATTCCGCAGTATTCCGCAGCACCCGTGGGCGGCCCTAAGCCTGCCCTAAACTTACGCACAGACCATCCCTCTGGGTATATAAGCTAGCGCAATATATCGGACAGTCCCTCAGACTGTCCACTTTGTGACATCCTCCTGACTGCCTCTTCCTCCTCTTCGCGCACAGTGCCCCTTCAGCTGCAAGACACGATCTTGCACTTAGCACCACTCCCTTGCAAGTCTGCAAGTTCAGTCCCGTCGAGCCAGTCAGCCTCCTCCGCTCCCTCTCAAGTTCTCCACCACCCCCGGTCTTCTGAACCCTGTCGTGCCTCCCTGTCGAGTGACAGTGAGTCATCACACTTGGACAGTCTAATATATTTAGACCTGACCCTGGGTGTTCCTAAGTGTCCGACTACGACTTCTCCCAGTTCGGACAGTGGGACGGAGATTCTGCGTCCTACTATCACGAGGACGACCAGCCCCCTACCCCTCAAGTTCTCCCTCATCTCCGCCCTCCGACTACCTCCGTCTTCCGCCAATCTCCTCCCCCCCTTCGCTTCCCTTCACCCCTCACTCCCATTGACTTCGGTGGAGAAGAACCAGTTGCCTCCACCTCCGGTACTCAATACGAGTACATAGTTACCGACATCCACGGTAACCCCCTGTCTGGGCTCCCATCGCCCATCACCCGACCCACTACTCCTATCAAGGAGGAAGAAGAAGAGTTTAACCCCGAGTTTGATATCCAGACACAGGTAGCTGTCCGCTCCACCCCGCGTTCCCCCTCTCCTGAGCTTGTTTACCCCGACCCCCCTTCCGAGCCTGCCCTTACTTCGCGCGCTGTCAGCGCCCCCCCCTCATGTTCCCTCTCGCGCCTCCACTCCCCCTCATGTCCCAACTCCCGATTCCCCTATTGACTACGAGCGAGTAGCCGAACAAGCCCCCCCTTTCCCCCACTTCAAGCAAGAGAACCTTGCTCCTGCTGTCCCCCTCTTTCGTCCCCCCTCGTGCCTAAATAGCCCGGAGGATCACCCCCATCCCTACACTGCTATCTATACAGCGGAAGGAGAATCTTGGCGGCCTGCCTCGGAAAGTATCCGAGACTACCTAACCCGCCTTCCCGTTATCCCCACCCTCGTCAACAATCCTCGCGTTTTCCCTTCGGTCTCCCCCTTTCGCATCACCCCTCCTCACACTTATAGAATTTTCCCGCGCTCTATCGACCCCTCCGTTCACCCAGACTTCCCCCCCCTTTACATTTGCTCAAAGGCAATCTTTGACCTCCCCTGCCCAGACCTACCCTTTGTGATGACTCACTGTCACTCGACAGGGAGGCACGACGGGGTTCGGAAGACTGGGGGTGGTGGAGAACTCGAGGGGAAGCGAAGGAGGCTGACTGGCTCGACGGGACTGAACTTGCAGACTTGCAAGGGATAGTGGCGCTAAGTACAAGATCGTGTCTTGTAGCTGAAGGGGCACTGTGCTCGAAGAGGAGGAAGAGGCAGTCAGGAGGATGTCACAAAGGTGGACAGTCTGAGGGACTGTCCGATATATTGCGCTAGCTTATATACCCAGAGGGATGGTCTGTGCGTAAGTTTAGGGCAGGCTTAGGGCCGCCCACGGGTGCTGCGGAATACTGCGGAATGGAACATTCCAGAGACATCTAAGAATAGTGTCCAATGAGAAAACCAGATAATGTCGTACGACTGCTCCGCAGTCCAATCAAAATAATCGTAGAAGTGGCTTGACTGCGCTCCGCAGTCCAATCAGATAAATCCAAGGAATGGTACGATTCTCAGTCGTCAGGTGACTTGATAAACGGTGGGAGATCACGTGACTGATCACGTGATCGTCGGAGTACAGAATTCAAACTCCGACTTCGGATTTCCCCTTTAGGAAGGTGATCACATAAGACCAGGCCGGCGCGGACCAGTCTTAGACGCCTGAGTCACGACCCAAGTTTATAGGTTCGTGACACCCTTGGGGAGTATCCGGTACGACTTCAGGGATGGACTAAGCGCAGCATTCGCCCCCCTCAGTAACCTGATTAGAGCAGGTTATATTGATACATTGGTAACCCTTGAGATTCACGACTTCCTGGACAGACGAATCGTTACCACTTACGGACATTTACGCTTTACTTTTCGTGGACAGATTACCGCCCACTACCAGGGCTACTTTTTTGAAGACATTGTTCGTTCCCAGCCTTCCCTTCTCGCCCATTGTCTCTTCCCTCGTGTCCCTGCCGACCCCTTTGACTTCATTTCTGCTATCCCAGACAAGCAATCCTTGTAAGCACTAGAGCTTATATAAGTTTCGTTGCCTTGAACTTAAACCGAGTGGTTTGAACCAACGCAACTAGTAAGTTTTCCTCTTTACCCTGCCTAAAGGACTGTAAACCGAGCGGTTTAAGTGCCTCCACCACGCCCCTCCCTTGGGTTCACACTAACCGAAGAACAACACTTGCAACGAGCTCGTACCCAGTTTGACTCCCATCGACATCGACAAGTCGCTCGATACTACTCCCCTTCTTCCTATTATGACCTATCTGAGAGCTCTCGTATCGACTGTTGGACAGACCCCCCTCGAGTACTAAAGAATCTTGTTGCTATCTTCGACTTTGGCGAGACCATAGCAGAAGAGACCTACAACGAGCTTGTTGACAGTGACAGCCTCTCCCTTATTGTGGAAGCCTGTAACGAACAACTTCTCTACTGGCACTTACAGGACATCACAGCCGATCAACTCCTGCTTTGGACCAAAAGCGACTATCTTTGGTTCATCTACATTCCACCTCGCCGCGACTCTATCATTGCACAACTCCGACACGGATCCCCGGTCCATTACATTGACCGATTCCACCTTTCCTACGAAGAAATCCAGGTATCCTTCTGTGAACTCCGACTAATAACAAGAGACGGGCCACCTCGTCTAGTCATCACTGAAGGAAAAGAATTGACCTATTCCTGGGATACTGCCCTCTGGGAAACCACTCTGACAAACCCCGAGTCAACCCTCCTCGATCCCCGTGTCTACCACGACCCTCCCACGGACCCCAACGACCCTGAACTAGTAGAAATCCTCCTGGGAAGACCTACGCCAAACCCCCTCAGTCTACTAGCCCGACTTGCTCTCCCTGCAAGTACCCCGGAATTGGAAGAAACAGGCCTAACCAGTAACATTTCAAGCAACGACGGTTGGGAAGAACCGACCCCCTCAGCTCCCTGTTGGTGCACTCAAGAAGTGTGCATCTGTGGTTATAGGCCGAACACCCCTCCTACACCAGAAGGCGTAGTACTCTGGTCCCCTGGAATTAACCACCTACCTTATAGGGAGACGAACCCTAGACAGAGTAGTGTTGCAGTCTTGTTTTTAGAAGAAGCGTAACAAACCTTTGAAACTGTTTTGTCGCAAGTGTAAATTCAAGCAATCTGGAACCAATTACAAATTGGGCTATTACCCTGGCTTCATCTCACACAACCAGACCAAGACAACCCCACTGTCGTTTCCAGTCAAAAAATTCCCACATTTCTTCCCACGACAACTCCCCTGTAATCCCGAGAAGACCTACGGGATCCCGACACCCCCCTCGCGAAACTATTCCAATAGTTCCTAACCCAGACATCCCAAGAATCAACCAAGCTAGACCAAGCGAACCGATCTACCCTAGCGTCTACCAAGCCGGACCAAGCAACCCGACTCTCCCGAGTAATCCAGTTGCAAGGCAACATTCGACAAGTAGCGACGAGGCTCACTTCCTAGAAACCCAACCCCGAGACCTTCATTTTCATCTCCCTGAAGCCATCTTTGTTTCCGAGCAGCTACCTACAAGGACCCCCCGAGAGCTTGACGTCTTCAAGCATCACTGTCGTCTCCAATACGATCAGTACCCCCAAAACACCCTCCTCTTATCATCACCCCTTACCTGAGCACGGGACATTACCTCAAGCCTGTTGAACTTCCAAAACTTCTTGTGGAGAAGTAACACTACCCTGACCCATTTCGGTATTTTTGAGGAATACCATTGGATTCGTCGCCAGCAAAGGACGAATCAACCTGATCGAGCGATCCTCCGCCCCGCGTACCAAGTCTTCTATCCGTGGAACGAAGACAGTTGGAAAATTTCCCTGTTACATCGTAACCCCAGTGGATGAGTCAACAAAGACTCCTTACGCCTGAAGAACAGAGCATCTTCCCTGTGTACCTCTCCCAACCTTTCTTCTCCCTCGTTGATAAACTTTTCTACGCCACCTTCAACTCCCAACCCGTCACCAGTCCCAACGGACGATATCCGTGGACACACGTCATCATGCAGAAGCATCTCACAGTCGGAAATTTGGAAGAGGTCTTCCCTAATATCCGAAAAGTCCGAAAACTAGACTGGGTTATCCTTTACGGGTCTTTCAAGAAAAAGTAAATCTCCTGGTCCTTTACCCAAAGGTGTTGGGTTTACGGAAATAACCGAGCAGTTCGGTTCTCAGAATCTGAAGAACAATCAGAAAGCGACGCATCAATAACCCCCCCTAGTCCCAGAAACACCCCGGATTCCGACAGTGAACAAGAAGAAGTTTCACGAATCCTAGACGACACCACTAAGCGACTTACTGGTCTCGTATCCCGAGTGGCTTCCCAACCATCTTCCCCTCGCGTATCCCCCGGTCCACTCCCAAGTGCACCCGGTCCTAGTCGACCTTATCACATA